>PVHY01000193.1:0-144662 GCA_004024945.1 Uropsilus gracilis
CCTCTCATGATTTCTAATTCTCCTTTGCATTCTTCTCATGCTCTCTTTCCCATACTCTTCATGTTCTCCCCCAGGGTGACACTGCCCCTTTATCCCCTCCCTCCTAGGCCCCAGGTATAGCACCTACACATGCATACATTCATTGGGCCTAAGTATGTACAATCATGAGGGAGGACACAACACCACAGGTGCTGGTCATAGATGCTAATGGCGGGAAAACCCATTTACCCTACACTGTTTCTCTCAGTGTTGCTTGCACAGACCTGGAAATGAACATAAACCCCTGGACAGTCATGAAGCCTGGTCACTGAGATCTCAGATTCTTTCCCCAAACTTTTTGTTCATTTCTTCTGTTCATCCAGAAGATGCTGCTCTTGTTGCAGATGTTGATTACAACTTCCAGCACCTGGAATTAATTAATTGCCAATTTGGTCAAAACAAGCAGCCTTGCTGATTTGTTTCAGAGTCTTCTTTCTAGTTATTTATGGGAAAGGAAGCCACGGAATTGGGCAACAAGGAGAAGTTATTCTACAAAAACGAACAAAGAAAATGTGGGACTCAAGTTGAAATTTGAAATCACTTATTTTAGGACTGGAACTCAGGAGCTGAGCCCTGTTGCCTACTGAATGTTTGGAGTAAATTAGCAGACATACCCAGGAATCATGGCAGGAAAATACTTCCTGAAGTTTGTTGGTCTATGGTTCTTCTGTCCAGAAAATCCTAAGTGTAAGACGCAGAGCAAGAGGCCACAGAAAGACGACTGTTGAGGGAAGTTCTGAAAGGAGCCCTTCGTTTGCTAGACTCATCAATTTAATAGTTAAATGAAAAAGAAGACAGATAGGGTTGTGTGGATTCTAGCATAGGTTCTGGCCTCTCCATCATCTCTAGCAAATTTATAGATCCGGTTGGTCAGCAATACAGCATATGAGACAGAGAGTACAAACCCAGTTCCGGTCAAGCTGAAGATTCACTCAAAAAATGTCTTCATCACCCATTACTAAAAACATGAGTCAACATTGAAGGACAGCTTCACCTGAATGCAATTGCTTCTAAAGCAGTGGATGCTTCCAAGAATGAATTTCAGTAGTCAGTCCACAGCTCTGCAAAGCTGCAAATGCGTGGGGACCAAGCTGACAATTCAGAGTTCAGTTACAAGAACTTTTTGTTTGGAGGAGGGCATGTGAGAAGTGGAGCACGTTCCATGGCAGATGCATGGGGTGTGCACAGAAAAGGGCTGGTCACCACTTATAAGAATTATCCAGGTTCCCTGTCAAAAGGAGAGTGAAACACAGAGAGTCTTTAACCAGCCTTCAGCTCCGTGATCCAGAGCACATTATCTACTCCTCTGACACTATTGCCTTAAACATAAAAGGGAGATATCGAATTAAATCATCTCTAAAGCTCTTTCTGGAGTTAAATCAAAATTATTGACTGTTTAGTAGGTTTGAAGGAACCCTGTGCATACATTTTGAAATTATTTCTGTGAGAAATGACATTCTTGCAACATTATGAATGTTCCATTCATAATGCTGTCAGGTGCTAGACAGCATAAAGCACACTCCACACATTTCCTTAAAAAGTACTGATGTGGCAGAAATTATTACTGTGTGAGGTACACCTCTGGTTGGAAACATGACATACATATTTCACTTCTGACAAAGTATGATTCAAATGTAATATTTGATATTACATTTATTACAGAAAAATAATAGACTGAAATCATCAAAGGAGGAGATGCATGGAGAAAAGTCTAGGAAAGTTTCCTGTGAAGCTTCCACTGTCCTTAGGTTGTATTATATTCCTGGCATTGGTGTATGGCTGATACACAGGAGGATAGCTATCTTAGGAAGCTCACCCTCACCTCCGAGTCCAGTAAGGTATGGAGGTTTCAATACCCAGGCGTAGCTGATTGATCATCTACAAGGGAAGAAGTCAGTCTTTTGATTCATTGATACCATGTGACCACAAATCTCCCATCCTAAATCATAATGTTCATCATTCTAGTGTGCCTATCCCAAGTCCCCAGGCCACCAATCTCTACTGGTGAAATGAACATTGTGTCAAAATGTTAAAAAAGGGGTCTTTCTGACATGCTCCATTGCTTGGAAACAAAAGACTGATGGACTTGGAAACTAATGGTTGATGGACTTGGACATGCTGGTTGCTGGCCCAGGAGCAAGATACTTTAGACTCTGCTCTGCATCCTATGGTTCCTAAAGTTGTACTTTTTGCCCTTTATTCCAATAACACCTTAACAACTAGCAATCCTTTATCGAATTCTTATCAAATGATACAAGAAAAAGTAATTACAGAATAAAAATAAGTAGCTAAAACTGTATGCTAAACAGTGAAAAGTAAGAAACAGTCATGGTAGAAATCATTATTTATTTTTTTAATTGATTGCACAGACAGACAGACAGACAGATAGACAGATGATAGATAGATAGATAGATAGATAGATAGATAGATAGATAGATAGATAGATAGATAGATAGATAGATAGATAGATAGATAGATAGATAGATAGATAGATAGATAGATATAGATTTTACATCATTGCTTACCCCAAGGTTCTCTCACCACCTTATCACATGTGAACCATCTTAATCTCTTATGTCCATTCCTCCTCCAATTTTACCCTTCTCCACCCTCTTGCTCTATGACATAAGTTTGTCTTTTCTGATTAATGAATGATATTCCATTGTGTACATATACCACAACTTTCTGACCCATTCTTCTGTTTGGGGGCATTTGGGTTGTTTCCACATCCTGGCTACAGTAAATAGTGCTGCAATAAACATCCAGGTACAGGTGTCCTTTTGAATTCGTGTTTTTGTATCCTTTGGGTAGATTTCCAGAAGTGAGATTGCTGGATCAAGTGGTAGTTCCATTTTCAGTAGTTAAAGTGTCCTCCACACATCTGAACCAATTTGCTTTCCCACCAGTAGTGTAAAAGTGTTCCTTTTTCTCTACATACACACTAGCCTTTGTTGTTGCCTTTTTTTAAATATGGGCCTTTCTTACTGGTGTGAGATGGTATCTCATTGTGGTTTTGATTTGCATTTCCATGATTATTAGTGATATTGAATATTTTTTCATATGCCTATTGGCTTCTTTCAAGAACTTTCAAGTCTTTTTAGTCCTTAGCCCCATTTCTTGACTGGACTTTTGCTTTGTTTTTGCTAAGTTGTGTGAATTCTTTGTGGATTTTTGTTATCAGGTCCTTATCACTTGTATGGAAGGCAAAATTTTTTCCCATTTGGTTGGGTTTCTTTTTGTTTTGGCTATTCTCTTTTGCTGCACAGAAGTTTTTTAGTTTGATGTAATCCCAACTTAGATTTTCCTTCATTTTTTTTAACCATTGTAGATGTGTCTTGAAAGAGGTGTCTGAAATGTAAGTCTAAGAGTATTTTGCCTTTATTTTATTCTATGTATTTTATGGTTTCAGATCTTACATCCAAGTCTTTTATCCATTTTGAGTTGGTTTTTGTACATGGTGTGAGGGTAATCTAGATTCATTCTTTTGCATGTTGCAGCCTATTTTTCAGCATCAGTTGTTGAAGAGACTATATTTGTTCAATTGTATGTTTCTTTCCCTTTGTCATAGATTAGTTGATCATACACTTGTGGCTTTATTTCTTGACTTTCAATTCTGTTCCATTGGTCTATGTGTCTGCTTTTATTCCAATACCATGCTATATTAATTATTATGGTTTTCATTATAATTTAAAGTCTGTAAGTGTAATCCCTCCATGTACTCTCCTTTTGTTCAGGAGAAATTTGGCTATTTAAGGATTATATATTCCATATGAATTTCAGCGGTATTTGTTCTATCTCTTTAAAGAATGTCATTGAGATTTTTATTGGAATTGCATTAAATCTGTAGATTGCTTAAGGTAAGATGTAATTTGGATAATGTTGATTCTTCCAATCCATGAGCAGGGAATGTGTTTCCATTTCTTTGTGTCTTCTTCTATTCCTTTTAGCAAGTTTCATCATTCTCTTTGTATAGGTCTTTCACATCTTTTGTAAAGTTTATCCCCAGGTATTTAATTTTTGTTGGTACAATTGTAAATGGAGGGGTTTTCTTATTTGGTAGAAATCATATTTCAAAAGAGAACTGACATCTAAAAATACTTTTTGGCTAAAAGTGAATGGAACAATCAAGATTTCACATATCTATAAAATTTGACCAGACAAATAAGTTTGATAAAAAAAAAAGCAAATCAAAACTAGTCACAGGATGCAAAAATTTTAAACACAATCCTGGCAAATCAAATCCAACGATGCATAAAAAGTATTATTCACCATGACCAAGTGGGATTTATCCCAGGGGCACAAGGATGGTTCAACATCCTGAAATCAATTAACATAATACACCACATCAACAAAGAGAAAAACAAAAACCACATGATAATATCAATAGATACAGAGAAAGCATTCAACAAAGTCCAGCATCCATTCATGATAAAAGCCCTTGAAAAACCGGGGATTAAAAGAAATTACCTCAACATAATAAAAGCCATCTATGACAAACCTATGGCAAACATCATCCTAAGTGGGTAAAAGCTAAAATAATTCCAGTTAAGATGTGGAACCAGGCAAGGATGTCCACTCTCCTCACTACTCTTTAACATTGTACTGGAAGTTCTAGCCAGGGCAATAAGAGAAAGACATAAGAAGGATACAAATAGGTAAAGAGGAACTAAAGCTATCACCATATGCTGATGACATAATTCTCTATATAGATAACCCAAAAAAAAATCCACAGAAAAATTGCTTGAAATAATAAACCAATTCAGTAAGGTAGCTGGATACAAAATCAACACACAGAAGTCAGTAGCTTCCTTATACACAAAAATTCAAATAGAAGAAGAAGAAATCAGAAAAACCATCCCATTTACCATTGCACCAAAAAAAAAAAATTAAATACCTGGGAATAAACCTAACAAAAAATGTGAAAGAACTATACAAAGAAAATTTTAGAACACTGCTAAAAGAGATAGAAAAAGACATAAGGAAATGGAAAGACATTCCCTGTTCATGGATTGGAAGAATTAATAACATCAAAATGGCCATCCTACCAAAAGCTATCTACAGATTCAATGCAATCCCGATAAAAATCCCAATGACACTTTTTAAAGAGATAGAACAAAGACTACTGAAATTCATATGGAATAACAAAAGACCTTTAATATCAAAAAACCTCCTGACCAGAAAAACAGAGAATGGAGATATTACAATTCCAAACTTCAAACTATACTACAAAGCCATAATAATTAAAACAGCTTGGTACTGGTACAAAACCAGACAATCAGACCAATGGAACAAAATTGAGTGCTCAGATATAAAACTATACATATATAGTCAACTAATCTTTGAAGAAGGAGTGAAAAACTTACATTGGAACAAAGATAGCCTTTTCAATAAATGGTGCTGGGAAAATTGGACTAAGATGTGCAAAAAAAAAAAAAAAAGGAAACTCTCTCATGTACAAAAATCAACTCAAAATGGATAAAAGACTTAGATATCAGACCTGAAACCATAAAATACATAGAGGAAAACTTGGGCAAAACCCTCCATGAATTATAATTCAGAAATCCCTTCCTGGAAACATCTACAGATGGCAAAAAAAAATGAAGGAAAACACAAACAGATGGGACTACATCAAACTAAAAAGCTTCCATATAGCAAAAGAGACAACAGAAAAAAAACAAAAAGAAGCCCAACCAAATGGGGAAAAAAAATTGCCCTCCACAAGAGTGATAAGGGTTTAATAACAAAGATTCATAAGGAACTCACACAACTAAACACACACACAAAAAAAAAAAACAAGAAGCCCAATCAAAAATGGGTAAAAGAACTAAAAAGACACTTCTCCAAGGAGGAAATACAAATGACCAGCAGGCACATGAAAAATTGCTCAACATCACTAGCAATAAGGGAAATGCAAATCAAAACCACAATGAGAAACCACCTATCACCAGTATGAATGGCCCACATCCAAAGACCGGGCAACAAGTACTGGTGAGGATGTGGAGAGAAAGGAACACTCTTACACTGCTGGTGGGAATGTAAACTGGTCCAACCACTATGGAAAGCTGTGTGAAGGACCCTCAAATTAATGAGAATAGAACTACCATTTGACCCAGTAATTGCTCTCTTGGGAATCTACCCAAAAGAGACCTCAATGTGGGTACAAAGGGACACCTGTGCTTGGATGTTTACTGAAGCACTATTTATAATTGCAAGGACTTGGAAGCAACCTAACTGCCCCAAATTAGATGACTGGATGAAAAAAAATGTGGTATATATACACAATGGAATATTACTCATCAATTAAAAAATGACAAATTTGATGATTTTATGATAACATGTATGTACTTAGAAGAAATCATATTAGCAGAAACAAGTCAAAAAGAAAAAGACAGAAGCCAAATGGTTTCACTAATATATGGGATATAGTGAAAAAATAAACAAAAGCCATGAAGAAAAGTCAAAACAAGTCAACCACCAAACTGAAGCACACAACTTCAGGCAGGGGGGAAAGGGGAGGAATGGTGGGGAGGTTGGAGGGGGGTGAATCCCTGGGATTACAAAGATGTGAATTTATATATAAATAAATTATTTTAAAAACTAGTCACAGAATATATAGTTAGACATAAATTTAGTCAAAATAAATGAATTGAATCAGATAACTAATCCTGGTGATGATCCCTTATCTAAACAATAATTAAAAGCAAAAATGTTCATGGAAATGTTATTAGAGATTAAATTGATGAATGAAAGATCAGTCCTTAATAAATTTTTTAATAAAAGAATTCATCAGTTCTGGTGTAATTCTTATTAAAATGTTCATGTTTATAAATACAAAAAAATAAAATATCCTTAGCATCCATACAAAAGTCCAAACATTGCAGTTCAAAGCAGCAGAGTATACAAAATATTGTAATACCTTATTTCCTTCTGTGGGGTTAGTGTAAAATTATGTAGCAATGACTGTTCTCAAATGCAAGGCAAGAATATAAACATAGGAAATCCAGATATGGAGTCATTGATAGGTTCCCAGAAACTGACTTTGAGCAAAAAAAAAGTGCATGAGGAAATCAGGTCCTTAAAAATACCCTTTCATTCAATTTAGACTAGGGTTAATTTTTTCCTCATTGATGTTACACAACAGTGAACAAATCACAATATTGAAAAACTTGAGAACCTTCTGTCAAGGCAAAGTTGTCAAGTTTCTCATGGAAACTAACCGTGATTTGGTTGACTTATCACCTGAAGTAAGAAAAGGTGGTTTATCTTACCTTGGAGGTCTGCTTGGACTCATTTTGAACTTGAGAATATTAGAAAGAAGAGCAGATGGTGCATTAAATGGCTGGAATTCCCTTACCTCACCAGCTCTTTAATGACTGCCTAGGTCTCATCTGCTCTAGGTCCTCCCCTTTTGTGACTACATTTCCTTTTACTGCTCTGTCATACCTTCTGCCCTCATTGGTGGCCCAGGAGGGATGGGAAAGGAGGATGAAGGGGACTAGAGAAGAGCTCTATATGTCACTGTGATCAAATGCATTGATTAGTCTTTATTATTTCATTTGGTTTCAAGGCTCACTTTAATAGGAAGGAAAATGGGTGCATTTTTGAGATGATTATGCAAGTGAAACAAGTCAAGAGCAAGAGACAGGTACTGGAGAGTTTCCTTTATTTGTGGAATATAAATAAGCAAAAAAAAAACAAACTAGCAAAGCACAACAAAAATAATTACTAGGTTCTGAGAAAAGATATAGTGGTTAGCCAGAGGGAAATGTGGAGGAGGGAAGAAGGGATGAGGAAAGGAAGGGGATAGGACAACTACATAGGAATCTTGATGGAGAGTGAAGCATAAGCACATGTGGGGGTGGGAAAATGTACACTCAAAATTATATAGCTATATAAAGTTATATAAATTTATATAAAGTTATATAAAATCATGGAGGAAAAATAATGGGTGAAAATTGGCCCATTAGAATTAAACTTCCATATTAATAACGATGATCCACAAGGAACTCACACAACTAAACAAAAGCAAATCAAAAAGCCCAATCAAAAAATGGGGAGAAGAACTGAAAAAACACTTCTCCGAGGAGGAAAATACAAATGGCCAACAGGCACATGAAAAATTGCTCAACGTCGCTAGTAATAAGGGAAATGCAAATCAAAACCACAATGAGATACCACCTTACACCAGTAAGAATGGCCCACATCCAAAGAACAAACAACAAGAATTGCTGGCGAGGATGTGGAGAGAAAGGAACACTACTACACTGCTGGTGGGAATGTAAGGTAGTCCAACCACTATGGAAAGCTGTGTGGAGGACCCTCAAGTTAATGAAAATGGAACTACCATTTGACCCAGCAATTGCTCTCTTGGGAATTTACCCAAAAGAGACCTCAATGTGGGTACAAAGGGACACCTGTGCTTGGATGTTTACTGCAGCACAATTTATAATTGCAAGGTCATGGAAGCAACCTAAATGTCCCAAAATAGATGACTGGATGAAAAAAAATGTGGTATATATACACAATGGAATATTACTCATCAATCAAAAACGACAAATTTGATGAATTTATAACAACATGGATGTACTTAGAAGAAATCATATTAGCAGAAACAAGTCATAAAGAAAAAGACAGAAACCAAATGGTTTCACTAATATATGGGATATAGTGAAAAAATAAACAAAGGACTTGAGGAAAAGTCAAAACAAGCTAAGCACCAAACTGAAGGGCACAACTTTGAGCAGGAGGGGAAAGGGGGGGGGCAGGAAGGGAGGGGAGGGAGGAAAGGGGGGGGTAAACCCCTGGAATTACAATGTTGTGAAATTTATACATAAATTAATTAAAAATTTTAAATAAAAAAAATTAACAACAACAACAAAAAAAAAACCAGCTGAATCTGTTCTTGCTTCTGCTATGAAAACATCCTCATTACCATGACCTCCTGCCTAAACTAACTTTCAGCACACACTGATTAGAATCCTGCTCCCACACTACAGCTCTGTGGGGGGTGGGGGGGCAGCCACCTTCTACCAGGCAGTCTGAGAAAACCTCTTAACAAGTGTCTGTCAGTCTGAGCAACTCCCTACTCTCATTCTGGTCACCTGAGTTACCACCATAATTTCCAGGTAGTGTGTTTAGTCTATACCACCAAATTGCTATTAGCTGCTCTGAGGCCAGCCTGCATCCCAGGCACCTGTCCCATCCCAGGCCTGGGAGCGTGTCTGGCTCAAAATTCAAACCCTTCCGGTCTGCTGAATCACTGCTCTTTCTAGTCCACAGGCTGGTCTTCTCACCACAGCTTTCTCTGTCAAACCACCCTCACTCAGCCAGGCAGGAGGTCAGATGGATATGTGGTGGTTCGGAAAAGGCTACAAAATTCCTGTCGGATCAGGATTAGGTTTAGAACAAGAAGAAACTACAGACTACAGATGTTGAAGAAGCCAGTAAACAGATTCCTATTGAGCACCTTCTGTGTCCAAACAATGCCTAAGTTCCAAGCCCCTCTTCTTTAAAACAACATGAATATATTTTCCTCTGGTCTCTCTACTCCTGACCCCATTGTTTCCTTCCCTTGTTATTCCAGTCAGATTCCCAACAATGGGTTTCTCACAGAATTCCATTTAAGTTAAGTTACTTACTTGCATTTAAGTTACTTAGTCCTGATTTACCTGGTAATTCTACACCCACAAGTTGTTCTGTAGAGCTAGCTTTCCAAAGGAGTCTTGACTTTCACAATTAATAGACATGTTACAAAACAAAAATAAAACAGAACCTCCTGCTGGGTTGAAGCCATCTCCTGGACTTTTTTTTTTTTTTTTTAACCAGAAGTGGGGATTTGTGATATAAGCAGCTGCTACAAAACCAAACAAACCAGAGGACTCAACTCAGAGTTTGAGCCTATCCAGGGGCTGAATTATGTTTGCTTTGAGGTTTTGTGAAAGGTCAGAAGGCCTAACAGAGTTCAGATGAAACTTGGCTATTTCTCTGTCAGACTCTGGCTCAGAACTCATGGTGTTTCATGTGGTTTGGAGTTTTCAAGCACAGCGCTTTGCACAGCGCTAATAAATGATTCTTTCTCAGCATGGAGAGCAATTAAATGTATGGCCTCTTGGGTTTGGGTCTTAGAATCCGTATTTATTTATTTATTAGAAACTAGGAGAAGGGTTAAATGGCCTAGAGAGGAGAACAAGCATAATGAGGTAGTTGAATTTGCTGAAGACACCACATTTTAGATGACTGCAGGCCTGAAAAGCAAGAGGGACTACTGAGAAACCAATAAAATTAGGCCATTGGGAAACTTGTTAATGAATGGAATTTAGTATCAGCCTTCAGGGAACAAGTTAGAACTGCTTGCAAAGCCCCAGGGAAGACCACATGAAAGGACCCCAGCACCATCTGTCTCTGGCCTGCGTGGGCCAATCTGAAGGGGTCCTGTGAGTGCCCAGCAGATTGATTGCATTAAAGGTACCCATTCTTCAAATGCTCCTTGAACCGAGTGACATTGCAGTTTTGCCCACCAAAAGTTGCAGTCTATTTGGTCACATGATTCACTTTGACTAGGATGGTGGTGGTGGTGATACAGTAGAAACTGAATAAAGAGTCTGCACATTCTGATTCTCTTCTGTGCTAAGAGCCAGCCTGCACTAGCTTCCAGCAGAAATAGAAAGACCTGCATTGAAATCCAGCAGAAAATGGACAATGTTACTCAATCCCCAAAAGTGTGAATTCTCTGTCACCAGGCTAGATGACCCCAGATATGTAAGCAAGCCTATTTGACACCAGAAAAAATTTCCAGCTTAAATCCCCAACCTACAGACTTCAGAGCTAAATAAATACTTAGTGTTTAAAATCTCAGAGTTTAGAAGTGGTTTATAACACAGCATAATTATGGTAATAACTAAATTAGCCAATCACTAGAGGCTCTCTATAAATGTAAACATTATCTGAAAAAGGAAACACATGAAGGCATTATTGGCCATTAACACCTTAGCTGATAGTGTGTATAATATCAGCTTGTCAAGTCTCTGAGAGATGAGATAAAGACAAGTAATGCAAGCCAGATAGCATCTTTGTCCCTATGGGATGAAGGAAGTGTGTGAAATGGGGTACTTATGGAATGTTCAAAGAGCCATTGATTCCTTATAATACTGTCAGGTCTCCCTGTGTTCTTCAATATAAAATGTACATTGTTTTTGTTAATTCACCACATGCAAAATCCTCCTGCCTGGTCTTTTCAGTCTTGTCTATGGATCCACATTCTTCTGAATTACAGCAAGCTAAAGTCAATGGATGGTATATACAAGACTCCCTTGGCATTTGGCTTCTAGTTGGACTTGCCAAGTGAAAGGCCACAGCAGAAGACTGAAAGCTGGGAAAACAAAGACATCAGAGTTTGTATTCCTCTGGCTTCCCCCGTACCTCCACCTCACCCCGTACCAGGGCTACAGTTTGCTTTGGCTGTGTTCTTTGTATTCTTATATCAAAGACCACCAAAGATCACAGCTTCTGCAGATGGTCTCCTATGGTCAGAACTCATCATCTTTCAGTGACTTCTGTCCAATGCTCCATTAATAAGAATGGTAACACCTCTCATTGTTGCTAGCCCTAAGGTATTTTATCACCCCTTGTTACCTTTTTCAACTCAGCCCAAATCCTGCAAAAGTTTCCTCATTCAAACGTTGTCAAAGGAGTCTTCAATCACCCACTTTATAAGTGTCATCTTTTCCCACCAGTACCTTCCAGTGACAACTTTTAGCTTTTTTATCATCTAGCTTTTTATATCACCCACCACACTCTTCTCCAGTCCCTGCACTCCATGCATAGTTTTATTCCCTACCATGCTGCCATCCTCTTGCTTCTTTTATTCCTTTTTCTTTTTCAGAGTATTCCCCCTCCTTTTCTCCCTCTTTGCAACTGTCACATTAACCAAATCTCAAATGTTACCTTTTCCAGAAAGATTCACTTACTGCCATCATTCACACCATCACCCCCACACTGGATTAGGTGCTCCTCTATGGCTCCCATAAATCCCTCCCCTTCCTTCCAATGGAGAACTAATTCTTGTATTTAATGCTCATCTAAGTGCATATATAACTCTAAAGGTAGGCAGAATGATGGTTTCCCAAAGATGTTTACATCCTAATCCTTAGAACCTACACTGACAGTTACGCTACCTAGCAAGGAGGAATTAAGTTTGTTAAACAGTTGGCTTTTAAATGAAAGGATTAGAATTGAGACTACCAGAAGGAAGAAGGGGAGGTGGAGGGTGAAGAACAAAGGGAAAAACAGGTTCAGTAGAAAATGGAAGAGCACAATGGGAGCCTTGGTGGTGGGTGTGGTGCGATAACACACCCAAGAAAAGGTGTGAGTCTATACCTCTGAATTTTAGACAATATTGTAAGCCTATGTCAGCTTAAAGAAAAGAATGCAAAGACAAAAATTAAATACATAAAAAATTAAGGGATTATCCTGGATTATTCAGGTGAATCAATTTAAACAGCAAGCTTCTTAAAACTAGAAAAGGGAAGCAGAAGAATCAGAACCAGAAAGATAGCAAGGGAAGAAAGACTTGACTGACCATTGCTATCTCTGAAAATGGAGGAAGGGGCCATGAGCCAGGGGATGTGGACAGCTTTTGGAAGCCAGAAAGGTAGGCACAGATATGTTCCTCTAGAAAGTACAGAAAAAATGAAGTTCAGCCAGCACTTTGATCTGGTTCAGTCACATTCATTTTGGACTTCTGACCCTCCAAAACTATGAGGTCATGAGCCACTGAATTTGCGTCAACTTGTTACAGCATCAATAAAAATGAATGTAATCCTCCAGGAAGAGAGTCAGGTACTTGACGCAGACACCATGTTTTTGTCTTTTGTCTTCCAAGCTTCTCTCACAAAACTTGTCTTGAAGTAGTTCTTAGATACCTTTATTGATAAAAAAGTAGGATACAAAATTATTTTGTCTATCTAAATCCTTCTTGGGCCATGGGCCATGTAGCAACGGTTTATTGGAAGGAAGAGATCTGCATTTGCTCATGGTGGGGAAGAAAGTATTTAGTTGTCAATCTACCCTATCATCATTGAGAAAAATAATTTAGCTAGTTGCCAAACAGAATGAGGATGAAGGAATGTGAAGGGGCTCACGATATCCTCCCTCTCAGCAAAGCAGCTGTGGTAACTAACAGTGGCCTGCCTCAGGACATGCCCAACTTCCCAGATGGGCAGAGAAAGAACAAATTGTTCCTTCTCCTGGAGCAGCTGGCCCTGGTTTTGGCTGGATCTGGATTCCTGGGCACTGGTTGCTACAGTTTGGCAAGAGCCACCCTCCAGCCCTGCATTTCCAGAAGGGCTGTTCTATTAGTAATCTGGAGCGGACACCTCCTATCATCACCACAATCTTGTTCTTACAACAGCACCAATAGCAGATGATCTGCAAATCCCACAATGTGTTCATGGAATGAGAGCTAGTGCCTTGGTTTAAAGCCCCTTTGACAATTCTCCTACATCACTGAGAGCTCTGGACCAGAAGCAAATTGTCCTGGGACCTAGCCTGGCTCTACCTCCTTATGACCCCAGCTGAGTCATCACTCATTCTTTACCTAGGAAGTGAAGGAATCAACTTCTGTGGTTTCTGCATGCCATGGCATTCTAAGAGTCTACAGCTTCACGCAATTCCCAAACTCATTTGTTCCTGGAAAAGGCCAGTGACAAAGTGTCCCCATCAAAAAAAAAATCATTAGTCAGAAAATAAGAGTTAGATTCTGAGAGGTGAAGAAGGGAAGAAGAGAGTAAGGAGGAAAGGGTAGGAGGAGAAAAAGTGAAGAGGGAGGAAGAGACATGGGGAGGGAGGGAAGAAAGTGAGATATACAGAAGAAAGGAGGAGGGAGGCAGGAGAGAGCAAATGAAGGAGAGAGGAGAGAGGAAGGAGGGGGGTAGTGAAGGGCATTTATTGACCCCTAAAAAAGACCAATCTCTTTTGCCTACTGGTGCACATCTACACCTGGGCTGGAGTTTCAGAGTTCTCACCAAGGTACCATGCTTTGGGAAGAGAGTGATAAGGACCTCTGGAAATCCAATCCATAGCTAGCAGGAAACCTGCAGTCTCATTTTGTCTTAAAAATTAACCTGAGTTTTGTCATCTACTCCACAAACAGGGGTTTCATTCCGCCGAGGATTAAACATTTGAAACAGGCTGATGGAGCATGTGACTGACTTGTGATATGCCAGCTCCGAGTCAGCCCACTTTCACTTCTCTCAGGGATAGTTGCCCAGTCTGGCGGGCAGGGATCTTCACATTGAGAGTTGGGACTTATTTCCCAACCCACCACTCCACAGGTGATAAGTCCAAGAGGTTGCTTAGTTTATTACAATCAGAGAAATAAAGCAGATAAGATAAACTCCATATAGCCCAGAAATCTTTGCCTCCAGCAAACTGGGATGATAGGTTTACTGGGACAGGCGTGTCTTTCAGCAGACTATGCCAGAAGATGCCATCTCTGTCTATTACAGTGAATACTGTTTGCACACTGTCAATAACTTGTTTGTGGCAGATTTTGGAGTGTTTATTTTTGAAAGCACTGGGATTTAGGGGCAAATGTCCCAGGGGATAGAGACCATGTGCTCAGGGGTAAGTAGCAACCTTTGTCAGAAGGGAGGTCTTAGCCACTGAAGAAGGGAGACCAGATGCGACAAAGACTTGAGTCCAGCAGAGGAAGGAGTTGATCCCATGTGGATGTGCTGGAACACCAGTAAGATCCGGGTCCTGATGTGAAGTCATTTGGTGAATACAAACTTTATAGCTGATTCTGCTTGGTTGCTGTGAGGTGAAAATGCCTAGAACATGCCTACCACAAAATGAGCACAACAGTTTGCTGACTTTTTGTCATCATCATCATAATAATAATATTATCACCATCATGATTATTCAGCAGTAAGATCACCTGCGTTGGTGGCAAAAATGACCATCAGGAGCAAAATTCAAAGTCATTCAGTGAACAGGAGAAATTTGGAACAGACCCAAAGATGAACAGATATTACAGAAGCCATTAGAAAAGAAATTGGAAGGGGACTCACCTCACCCTTCCACTAACTCCTATTCCTATTTAGTTCCTATTAAAACTTGAAGAGTTTGAAGAGATCCTGGTTACAAAGGGTTGAAACATCTCAACACTAGAATTAGCAAGAGAAGTAAGTAATGGGAAGCAGGGAAGGAAATTACAACAATGGACTTGGGTACAGGATATAGGCTTATATCCTAAATATCACATCTGGTTGTATGATGTTTGGCAAGTTATGTAAGCTCTCTGGGTCTCTGTTTCATCCTCTTTAAAAGTGTGTTTCCCACAGGATTATGGGAGATTCAGTGATGCAATTCACAGATGCTCAGTAACATTAGTTTTTCTTGCCATTAGCTTTTATGAAGTAATTACAAACTAAGTAAATGATGCTTTGTCTATATTAAGCCTGATAGTGGGTAGGGAAAATATGCAAGAAAAAAATGTTCCTTCTCTTTCCTCAGACTTTATTTTGTAATAGTCAAAAGTTGAAAAAAGAAGAGAGAAGGGAGAAATAAAGATGGAAGGGAAGGAAGGAAAAATAAAAAGGGAGAGGGGAAATGAGAAGAGAAGATGAAGGGAAAGAGAGAAAGAAAAAGGAGAGGGGCGACTGGTCCTGGTAATTATCAACAGGCAATTTAACATGAGATATTCCAAAAAAAAAAAAAATCAATTGGCCCTTTCTCAGCTTTACTCTCTCTTCATCTTGTCTCTTAAATGTTTAAGTTCTTCAGTCCAATTCTCTTCCCTCTTTACAAGATCTCATTGGGTAATGTTCTCCATTCCCACAGTTTCACTTATTACTCATTCTGTAGCCCTCAGTCATTTATTTCCAGCCTGGATAGCCCTCTTGTCTTTCTAAAGCTTAATCCAATCACCAATTAAAGATCTCTATTTGGGTAATCAGCACATACAAAACACTTGTATTGCCCTATCAACAATGCCCTTCCTTTGCCTACTGTTCCTTATTAAAGATAAAGTAACCCCCATACCCTCAAGTCAAAAATGTTGGCATTAAGACTTTTCCCTCATTGTAGGACTCTAGTTCTGTTACCCCCTAATTTTTATTGAAGTCTTGTATTTACTGCCTCAATTCAATCAGGACCTGATAGCAATCTCCCAAGTGGTCTTCCTGCCACCAGATCCATCCTATCCTCTATAATCAGAGACAAGTGATGTCACCCTGACATTCCCTGCCATGGATTTCAAGGACTTTTTCCGAGTGTACAAGATAAAAATATACATTCCATAACCTAAAATACAAAGTTCTTTACCTGACACCTGCCTATTTTTCTAGCTTCATCTATCTTCCTCTTCTCTACTACTGAACCCATATGCATTCCATTTTGACTAAACACTGTGTTTATAGATGTTCTTTACTCTGATGGAAAATTTCTGAATGTCTTATCTGCCTGGCCAACTCCTGGTCACCCAGTCAGCTCAAATGTCACCTCCAATGGGAAATCTTCTCACACTTTGCTATGTACATAAATCAATATTCCTACACTTTTTTCCCTAGAATTCTGTCATAGCAATTAACAAATTACTTGATTATTTGTTTACAATGTGTGTCTTCCAACTGAACTGAGAGTAGCTTGTAAATAAGGACTGTGCTGTGTTCACCACGATATCTCCAGTATCAATCACCCAGCATGACCTATCTATCCCTGATGAGTGCATAGAAATGGCCCCAGTCAATGGAAAGACCAGCCAGAGTGCTGTTTCCTCTAATCAGTGAGAGAGATACTTTTTAGCTTCTTATTTTCTAGACTTGGTGCAGCCAGTCTCCTTGGGTGACTGGGAAGGCCTGACTGACCAGGACTCCATTTTAGACAGACGAGAACAGTCATATGTACCGCTAAGGTTGCACTCAAGTTGACTAAACATTTCAGCCACTTATTTCAAATTATTGCTTAGGGAAAGTTAATTTTCAGAAGACTGATGTCATCCAAAATAAATTTTTTTCCCCTGAGTTTTGAGAGGAGTGTTATTGTTATGTTTTGTGCTGAAATCACTCTTTGGAGAGAGGTAAAAGCACTGTGGATTATTTGTTTCACTCCAGTAAGAAGCATTTAATACAGATTAGGAGACTTAATATAAAAAAATTAAAAGTACTAAGCAATAACCTGGAAAATATGAATACTAATACTAATATTACTGCAATACTACAAATATTCCTGATGTCTTCCCCTATTATTTATTCAGCATTCAATTTTTGAATGGGAGGGTTTCAATGCTTGCCAAAAAGAAGTTCCTGCCACAATGAAACAGCAACTATCCAATCTTATAGCTGGGCATATCTTCCATAACATCCATGGAATCAGAGGCAGAGTTGAAGAGACAAACTGGTTTGAACTGGAGAAGGCCAGTAGAATCTGGAGGGTTGGGTGTTAGAAAAGGACCACTGGAAAAAGGAAAACCCCTTAGCTGTGACACCTCTGAGTCTGAATCATACTCAAGTGGAAAGTCCAAAAACAATTAAGGATGTGGGAGAGGGAAATATCCATTAACGAAACTGACAAAGAACAAACAGTATCAAGTAGTGACTACTGAATGACTCAGGGCCCTTAGCATGTACCTCAAAACTGGAAACACCTAAGAACTGTTAATTCAAGAAATGGTATACTTGATTAAATGTATAACACATGGAAAAAATATATAAATTTGATAAAAGAATGTTGTTCACATTTATAGTTCCCTCCGAGTACTGAAAAACAACTTTGTAAGTTATTCAAAAGTATAATCAGACTATAAAAATACAATGTAGAAGAGATTGTTAGGGTAACTGGTATTTGATTAAAGATGAAGAAAAAATCAGAATTAAGTGTCCATTCACTTTTCTCTCGGGATAAAATGAATTTCTCAAATAAAGAATCACAATGATTCTCTGTTAACAACCACCAATCAGGAAAAACTTTTTATTAGAAGTCAGTAAGGTAATCTCAGCTTCATAATTTACCTTATGACCTCTAATAGATTATTTTTTCAGTTTAATTATAGATTAAAACTCTGGCATGAGTTACACTGACACATCCAGTAGTAAGGGTTGAAGCAGACAGGTCCACAGGAAGAACAGAGAAGACATCTGTTATGAAATGTGCCTCTTAGCATAGAATAAATCAAGATAGGCAAATAGGTCCCAGCTCCCCACATGATACCCATGGAAACAATAAGTCACAGTGTTTTTCCCATGGAACTCAAGCTTAGACTTCAGTTCATTGCTCTAAACAGTCAGAAGCAATCAAGAGTCAACATGACAGAAAAATTCTATCCCCCATCCCTTTATCAGCTGGAATATGCTGAGTGATGCTATGTAACAAACAACTCTAAATTTTCAGAGGCTAAAAATAACAGAGATTTATTCCTTTTGGGGGCTGCATGCCCCACAATGGCTGCCTGAGAGCTCCATTCCACAATATGGTTATGACGTTAGCTAGTGAAGCATTGTGTCTGGGCGTTGCCACTTAGGGAGGCCAAGGGAAAAGTGTGGGGAAGCACAAGCCGACTCGAAGGCTTGTACTTGGAAGTGACTCTCCAATGTTTGCTCACATTCCATCCATCAAAGTAAGTCACATGCCACACCTAATGTCTAGTGGACAGGGGTACAATGCTGCCATATACTGGAAGAAAAGAAAGCCAGAACGTTGGAAAACAGCCCTAACATGTATCATGCTTGGAACAGAAACAGAGGCCCAACTGCAGAACCCAAGTCCAAAGGTATAGTCAGGAAAGTAGTTCTCACACATGTTTGTGATCCAGCCTATTGCTAGTTCTTAAGAGTTTAGACTATTTTAGAGGAAGGAGAATGTTTGAGAAAGCAAGCAATTACAATAAAGAATAACAAAGCACGACCACAAGGTAATTGTTGGACTCTATTGGGGCACACAGGAAGGGCACTGAATCGCTTGGGAGAGAAACTACCAACAGCAGCTCGTATAGAGTCAAGTGTGTACAAGACTCAAGACTGAGAAGGGAACATGACCGCTGCAGGATAGCTCAGAGGCATGCAGGCTGGAGACAGCATCAGGGAGGCTTGGCTGGAGATGGTGGATCCCATCACAGAGGTCTTGATAGCCACACCAGAACTCTGGGCAATTAGACCAGACAGACTTTATGTAGAGGAATCACGTAACCATATTTATAGTTTAAATTACCCCGAGTCTACTGAAAATTAAGTCTACTGCACATAGCTAGCTCTGTTTTGAGAATATTTTGTAGCGAAACTTACTGAAATTATTATACTATGTAGTCACATGAAAATGAAGGAAACTGTCTTTCCAGTCAGACATATTCAAAAATAACTTCAAAACATGCCTTCCTTTTCCACGGTCTTATTTAGGGAATGTCTTTAGAAGTAGAACAGGATGCACAGTGCAAAGCTCTGTATCCCTGACCAAGAGCTGTTTCAAGGGTCAAATTAGATCAAGACCCACGTTGGATCCAGACGTAGCATGAGAGATGAGTCCAGACACAGGAGAGACATCTGCTGGTGGGACCCAAGAGATAGACCTGAGTTCTCTGAAGTGAAATGAGGGGGGAGAGTGTGTATGTGTGTATGTGTGCATGTTCTACATCTTTGTGTGTTTCCTGAAGTAACATTTGCTAACAGGATGTGTCAGTGGCCAAGCCACACTGAATCAACAAGTGAATCCCAGCAAGGTCAGTCCTCAATATCAGAGCTACCCCAAAGGGAGCTTTATACATCTGAAGAAAACTCTGAGCTGAGAGAAGCTATGTTTTCTAAGGGCACTATAGGAAGGAAGGGAGGGAGGGAGGGGTTGAGGGATGGAGGGAGGGCTCCATAAGTCATCCCAAGAATCAAACTTTCCCAGGGGAATCTATGTCTTTTCCTCCTACACCTTCTTCCAGCTATTCGGAACACCTGGAAAGAAGATGGAAGTCACTGCAGACTTCTTCTGTTTCCTAAAGTTAGTCATACTCTTTGCTGAGGATAACTATATATCAAAAGATCCCTTTGAAATTCTTTTCAATTCACTTGTAACCTGCTGTTCATCCATTTTGCATATCCCTCTCACTTGCTGGGTATTTTCACATGAAATTAATTATAAGAATGAGTTCCGATTCTCTCCTTGTTTCAGTCAGAGACAGAATGCAGGGAGACATTAGCGCCCACTCCCTGGTTCATGGATGGCCATCTTCTGGCTGTACCCTCACATATGGTTGGATGGACTCTAGAGAGCTTTCTGGGATCTGTTTTCTATTCAGCATATTGACTTTTTCTTGAAGGCTGTTCATTTCCACACTTCATACAGTGGGATTCTTTATACCAATTATGGTTAAGAAAGCATGAGGACCCCCAATTTATTGCAATTCTATAAACTACACTTAGTATGGGAACTTTAGATTCTGACCACATAGTTGCTTACACAAAATAATGCATTTTACAAACCTAAATACATACCCAGAGATTCTGATTTCAAGGGAAACACTGTAATAAAACTTGCCTTCTCTCTGAGAAAAGGTTTCAAATTATTGAGAAAAGGATTCAAATTATTGTTCATATATAGAAAATTCTTCAAGAAAGGAGGCATAAAATTTATTTTTAAGATATATACATGTACATATTTCTTTTAAAATGAAACTACTCTGTGTCACCTGGAGGAGATGACGACAGGAGCAATGGCATCATCACTTATTTACATTAGCTTCAAGTTTTCAGATTTTACAGGTTTACCCTGGGCTTGCAGTTACTTTCAGTGCTCAGTCAATCTGTATGTTGAAAGAGCAAACATGAGAGAAATGTATTCTTCACTGGGCTCCTAGTTAAACCATGAGAAAAGTGTAACATGAAAAAGAATTTGGATAAGGTAGGAAAGAAATTCACTTTAATTTTAAGTTGAATTCAACCTCAGCTTACTTGGGCTAATTCGCGAACTTAGAATGAAAGCAAATATTCTCTATTTTCTTATTTCTGGAGAATAAGAGGCTCCAGTTGCTCCTTCCCTCCTTGAATTTATTCTTTTCCTTTTCTATCTTTGCAAAGCATACTACTCCATGCAATTTTTCATCAGTTGGATAAAATATCTATTTCCTGTTCACTTCTATTGTTGTAGTTCAAAAGGAAATCACACACTTGTGAGATACATTGAACTATGTAAATCTACCTATTAATTTGCCCAAAACTCTCTATCTTATTCTGTTTAAGCTACTATGATGCCACAGACTGAATGAGTTAAAAGAACATTTATTTCTCATACTTCTGTAGGCTGGGAAGTCCAAAAACAAGGTGCTTGTAGATTCAGTATGTGGCAAGGGTCCCTTTCATGGTATTGCAACAAACTCATATGACTGAAGAGGTAAAAAGCTCTCTGGGGTCTCCTTTATAAGGTCACTACCCAACTCTTGCGGTCTCCACCCTGATGACCTAATCACTTCCCAGAGCCCCCCCCCCACTCTCAATGCCATCTTTTGGGGATTAGTTTCACATTATATAAGTTGTTGGGGGCAGGAATATAAACATTCAGGCTATAACACTCATCAAAATCCTAGCTGGCTGACAGAGAATGTTATTACTTAAATTTCCACAAAAACAAACAACTCTGAACAATAGCTCTAGGGAATTAAAAACTTGTCAGTGCCACCCATGAAGTCCTGATGGTCTGGACAGACGATCTGCATGGCATTCTCCCCTGGGGAAGAAGGTTGAATGTGATGATCACTATAGACACCTGTGCTTTTTGGAGCTGAGATACTAGATTGTCTGATCTACCACAAGTTCACAAAAGTGCATCTAAAGGCAAAAATGACACCCAGTCTACAGTAAGATACACTAGAAAAATGACATAGATCACCACGAGAAATAAATGTTTTTGTACAGAAGGCAACAGCATGTTAAATGACACATGTGCTATATTTGCATTGTAGAAAATTCAAAAAATAACAAAAAGCACCAAGGAGAAAAGTTTAAAATGAACCTTAATCTCCTATTTCAGAGACAATAGATATTTCAAGTTTGGGTGGCCCATACCCTTTATAATTTTGATCTAAAAATACAATAAATCTATAGTCTTTTTTATGGGTTGTTATTGCGCATTGTATCATGTATCTGTTGTTTTCACTCAATAATGTTGTGATTATTTCCTCATGTTATTAAATGCTACTTTACCTCAGATAGGTTGATGATTGCAGAGTACCATTTGGATGGAGCATGTTTATGGACAATTTTCTACTGTTGGTTTAGGCAGTTAGAGCAGGGAGGGCAATGCCTAAAGAAAATTAAACCATTAACTCTACCCAGGACCCCAAGAAACACTTGCCGGAGGCAATGCAGCCAGGGAGTCAAGAAACATCTAAAGAAGAGATAGGCAGTCCCTCACCCCGCCCTATCAGTAGTTCTATAAAGCCTGAGGAGAGTAAAATGTTCCAAAAAGGGGTAGGCAGACCCCCACCCTCTGTCAGAGTGAATATAGACAAACCGTGGGGAGCAGAGTAGAAAGGGGAATGACTTAGAAAATCCTGTCTGGACAAATAAAACCAACATCCAGAAATGCCTGCATAGTACGCCCCGGAAAGGGAAGGAGTAAGCAACACTATGTACCCTATTTAAGCCCAGAATCCCCTGCATTTCCCTGCAGTTGTTCTCTCATGGACTCTGTCCCCTGGACCTTTTGCCCAGTGAACTGTCTCTAAGTAAATTTTCCTTTGCTTTGCTTAGCTGTGGCTTTGAACTCTTTCATGGCCAGAGGCAAGGACCAAGGAACTCCACAATCCAGAAACCTCTAGGAAACCCAAAACCCAGAAACAGTTGGACTGAGAGTTTGTTCCAGTTTGGCGCTAACTGAAATGATGCAAAAATGAACATTTCTGTATCATATCTTTGTGTGCCTTTGTAAACTCCTGGACGTAGAATGTCTAGGTAAGATTTTTTTTAATTTTTTTATTTACTTTTCGTATCATACATCATCGTTCCTCTTTGTATGTTGTTAGTCGCCTTGGAGATGCCCCCCTCACCCCTCCTCTGGTCACTCCTCCTTAAGTTTTTTTTTTTTCTTTTTTCCTGGAGTGATGTCCTTCTCCTGGGTAAAGTTCAGTGATCCAGGGGCGCGGTAGACCACATTTCTCATATTTCCAGGCTTAGCTTGCACCGGGCAGCCCGTCTAAGCTCGTTTGGAGCCCACTAGCACCAGTTCCTCCATTCTGTATGTCTCTTCCATACTGTTGTGAGTTGAAAAAATTCCCTGGAAGGAGATATGTCAATTGAAGGTTGTTCTGCTTGGACTCCTTGTTTCTGGGTTGGTCTTACAGTCTTGTGTTCCATAGTCTGCTCCAAGGTCTTTTTGGGCTCTACCCAAGGGATGTGTGTGTCCAGGGCTCTTGCTCGAAACGCTCTCCTCGTTTATTTCTTCTGTTGGATTATTTACCAAGTTCTCGTTCCAGATGAGGACTGACTGGAGTGGGAGTAGACCAGAGAGGGGGTTCAATATCTCACTACTGTGCCGCCTCCCCCCCCCAAGACCCGGCCCTCTCACCTGGGACCCAGGCCTGGGTTGCCCAAAATCCTGGGCATGGAGGACTTGCCCTGCCCAGTGGAGGCAAGCATGGTCCTGGGCCTAGAAACCCATGTGGCTACCCAGATCAGGGTCAAGATTATTATTTTGTTTAAAGTTTTTCGCACACCCTCATTTGTTCACAAGAAATATTTATTGAGAGAAAACAGATCCCTGGCACTGTGGGTTCTAGAGATACAGCTGTGAACCTGTCAGGCAAGATCTCCACACACCAGGAGCCAATACTCAGCAGGAAGCGGACAATTCAAGAGTGAAAAACTAAATTCCTGATGTGGCTTCAGGAAGTTTAAAGGTAAACTTTAAAGGTAAAGGAGATCAGGCTACAGTGACAGGGGCTGGTATTTTGGAGAAGATGGTCAGGAGGCCTCTCTAAGGACATTGCACTGGCATAGAGACCACCTCCAGAAGAATGTGTCCAGACTGGAGAGGACCAACAAGAAACCCGGGCAGGAGACTTCGCTGGCACCTTGTAAGACACAGGGAGCTGGTGTGAGTGGTCTAAGGGAGTAGGCAGGGGCAGGTCACAAGGGATCTCACTGTGCCAGGAAGCCTTTTGCACAGCAGAGTGACATGAATGGCACTAGCTGCTGGTGGAGAATGGAGAATGGTGAAAAAATGGGGCAGTAGAAAGCAAAGGTTGCCCCAGGGGTATGTGTGATGGTCTAGACAAGAGATAATGATAACTGGTATTGGGGGGAAGGGAAAATGGAGCAGTTTCTGAAAATGTTTTTCAAAAAACTACAGGACTGGCAGAAGATCAGGTGTAGGGCATAAAGGACATAGAGGCAATTTCAGATGTTCTCTAGAGGTCATGGAGCTCAGCGATGCCATAAACCTTCTTGGCCCACAGCTTGTCAAAGTATTGCTTTCTTTTTGCTGAATTGATATGTAAAAGATGTTTAACTTCTTCAGCTTTTTCATTTTTATTGACACAACACAGCTTTACAATATCATATAGGTTTCAGGTATATGATATTATATTTGACATTAGTATAACTGCATATGAATATCAATTAATGTCTACTTTACTTCCACCACCATGCAATGAATTCCCTTTGATCCATCCCCTCTCCCCTCTAAGAGCTTGCTTTTGTTTTCTTCATTTACTTCTTTTTATCTTCCACATAAGAGTAAAATTACACACTTCATATTTCACTGTGTGACTTATTTCACTTAGTATAGTGCACTGTAGATTCATTCATGTTGTCATAAATAACAAGATTTCATCTTTTTTACAAATGCATTATATATTTTCTTTGTCCAGTCACTAGTCAGTGCTCACTAAGGTTGTTTCTATAGCTTAACTACTAAAATAATACCACAGAGAACATAGAGGTGCATCCATCTTTTTAAATTAGTTTTTGTATTTTTCAGATAAATATCTCAGAAGAAGACTAGCTGAATAATACATTTCTTCCTTACTATTTAAGTTAGATATACATTTTATTTCTATGTCATGTGTGTTTCTTCAACTGTACAATAATAATTTTATCTAAATTTTTTTTTTCATTAAGCAGTAAGGATGGGTGTATGTTTTTCCCAGTAGAAGGTGAGATTCAAATGCTAAGAGTAAAAGGCTTTCTTTTGTTCTAGAAACTGCTTTGTCCCTGGTACATAGACTTGTGCTTACCATGTTGTGGTGATAAAAGTCGCCTGCTCTTAGATACTTTTACTGTTTGGAAGAAAAAATAAAAGCAATTGAATAACTAAATAAAACTGATCTAGATCATACAAACTCACTATAGGAACACAAAATATTGTTTTAAAATTTAATTTGTTAAATTGAGAAAGGACTTACCATTTTACTCTATATTATGCTTCAGATTCTCAATAAGGAAATCCATCCATGGTTAATAACCTGGATGTGTTAAATGAGGCTCTAAAATGAGCATTAGATTCCTAGTCATCTCCTACCCTTGACAAGGCTCAAATCTATCCCATACTCCCTGCTAATTAATCTTCCTGAAACACAGCTGAACACTACTCCCACTCCTTCACAGTCTTCATTGTAGAACAAAAATGTTCTTGTTGAAAGAAGTGTGGTATGCAGGGGCAACAACTGTCGCCTTGGCTTCCGGGAGAGCTGAATGTGAATCTCAGTTCTTCTGGTGACTAAGAAAGGATGAGAAAATCACTTAGTCTCTATTACCCAATCATAGCCTATGGGAATCAGTAGCAGCTATGAGAACTGAGTCAGGCAAGGTGTGTCTGATGGTCAATTTTGTGACTTCGCTTTAAAGTGACCAGATATTTGGTCGAATATTATTCTGGTGTTTTCACAAGTGTTTTGGATGAGATTAACATGTAAGTTGGTAGACAGCATAAAGCAGATTACCTTCCCTATTGTGGGTGGGCATCTAATCAGTGTCAGAGTTCACAGGTAGAGTAAAGCCTTCCTGCTGGGTAAAGACTGACAGACTGTGAGGGATGCTGCAGAAGCCCCATCCTATACGTTCTGGTAGTAGTTTTGCTCCCACAAGTGTGGAGAACACACAGCTGTCTCCATTCTAAATGTCCACCATAGTCTTTCTTTTAAATAAGCCAGGCTCTGCTCCTTAACAAAATGCTTTCTTGCCAAGATCCTTGACAGATATCAATAAATTCCAAATCCAGGATCTTTCTTGTAAGTAAAAGCATGAGTATAGGAATATAGAATATGTACCAGAGTACAGGATGTTACAGGTGGAAAGGTTGAAGACATGGATACTGCACAGGCATACCACAGGCACTTTACTGAGAGGGCATAGCGTTGAATTTTAAAATGTCATTTTTCCACAGTAAAACTCTAAAATCACTTAGAGTTTCTCTGCAATTAAATTCTCTGCACCTCCAGGAACAAAAAATAAATATTAAAGTGGGGAGTATTAAAGATACTTATTTTATTTTGAAATTTTTAAGATAATGTTGATTTATAATATATTGGTTTCAGTATACAGCTTTACATTTCAACCATATTTCAGTAGTATATATCAGTGTATATACTCCATATGCTCATCACCAAATGTCTAGTTTCCTCTTGTCATCACACAATTAAGCCCCTTACTCAAATTACTCAACATCCATCCCTGTCCTTCTCTAGTAACCACATTTTGTTCTCATAATTTGAGTTTGATATTGCTTTGTATTTAACATATTCTTACAGTTATAGCGTTTATAACTATTAAAAACTTAGAGTACACAGTCAATATCTTCTGTGGTATAAATTCTCCAGTAGTAACAGTTAAAGATTTTGAAAACATCCTATATTCTGGGTGGTTCAAAAAAATATCATTAAGTTCGACAGAATACCAGAAATTATGAAAGATGTGGAAAAGAATATAAATCTAACATGTGAACTATAAAGGTAACTGAAGGACAAAATTAATCATCAAGAAATAATTTTTTCAAATGCAGAAATTTTTTAAAATCATGCTATTAAGTCAAATCAGTAAGCAGAAATAAGTAAACAGAAATCTGGAAAGTGACTATTAAAATTCTTAAATTTTAAAAACATTTTAATCATATTTACATTTTAATGTTTTATTGAGGTAATATTAGTCTATAACACCATATAGCTGTATAGGTTTCATGCATACAGCTTCTCACTCTAACAACTATATCAATCATACCTCATCACCACTGAATATCCAGTTACCATTTACCATCACCTTTTTGTTTTGTTGATGGTTCCCTTTGTGGCCCAGAAGCTTTTCAATTTTATGTAGCCCTATTTGCTTAATTTTCCTTCTGTTGCCCTAACTTTTGGGATCAAGTTCCAAAAACTCTCTAAGATGACTGTGAAAGGAGTTTACCATCTATGTTTTTATCCAGAAATTTTACGGTTTCAGGTCTTATTCTAATGTCTTTTAATCAATTTTTAATTTAATTTTGGTTTATGATATAAGAAAGTGGTTTAGTTTTATCCTTTTATATGTAGGTTTCCAGTTTTACTAGCACCATGCATTAAATAGATTCTTTTCCTCTTTGTATTTTCATGCATCCTTTGTCTTAAATTAATTGACCTTATATACAGCTATATGGTGTTATAAACTAATGTTACCTTAAACAATATAACAATGTCATGTTTTGATAACTATAGCTTTGTAATATAGTTTGAAACCAGGAGTTATGATGCCTTTAGCATATTTCTCTCTCAAGATTTCCTTAGCTCTTTGGGATTTTTTGTAACACCATACAAATTTTAGGATTCTGTATTCTTTTGTCTTTTTTTTTCAGAGATTTGCTTTTGTTAATTAATGAAGTATCATTGCCTTACATTTTTGTTAATATTTTGACAATATAAGATGTTTCCTTTAGATATGGTCATTGTAGCTTTGCCACATTTCTTAGATTTTTAATAATAAAAGTTTCACAATTTTAAATGAGTCAAAATTAAAATTTATCCAAATTTCTTTATTGCTATAGCAAAATAATGGAATTGCTGTTTCAGAATTATTAAAGACAAAATGCTAAACCTAAAAATGCAATAAAAAGTCATCCTATGAATCATAGAGAAAAACAAAGGTTTCAAATGATTAGTTATTTAAGAAACCTACCCTTCTCTGCAGAAATTACATGGGGTGTTAACCAGCTTACCAGATGTTGGGGTAGGAGTAGAAGAAAGAATTCTTGAATGAAAAAAAAAATTGATGCAGAAAATAATATATGATATCCAGTAAAGTCAACTCTCTTTTTTTCTTTATAAAAAATAGGTAAATGTTAATAGGAATAGGTATGGAGTCAATATTGATTGGACATAAATAAATATGTAAGGGGAAAAAGAAAAGAGAGACATATAACTGAGACATACAATTAACTGAAGTAGCTTTTAAAACAAAAGTAGAACAAAATAAATCAAAAATAATGAAGGCATATGAACCTCAGTTTAAGCAAATGATGAACAGAAGAAAGGGGAAGTTATAAAGCACAAAGTGTCTTATCCTCCATAGAGGAGAAACCAGAGTAATTGTGTTTAAATGTGTAGATCTAAATTAATTATTAGGCTACTAAACATTTGCCAAAAGTAATTGTGACTGATTTTATAGTAATAAATTAATGACTACTGCAATTAAGAATGTTTATGGCTTGTATTTAATTAATCATAATTAATGGTGAGTATAGGACTTTAAAATTAGTCTAAATGTGAAAAAGAAAATATTGCTGTCTATTCATCAGGATCTACAATATAAAGGAAACACCATGAAAGTCCTACTGAAAAAATGAAATAAGAAGATAGAAAACAGAATAAAGAAAAAGCATAAAATTACTTATCAAAGTTCACATATCAGAGGACCTACTCCTTGATTATATAAACCCATGATGAGTTTAGAGAAGCACAAAAAGCAGGAAGATATTGAAGACATTTAAAATATACAATGTAAGCCAATAGCATTAATAAACTCTTACAAATAAGGAGATCATGATATAATGATGCAATTATATGAATATGAGATTACAAAGGAGGCTATTTGTACCAAATAACCTTCAACTAAAAAAAAAATACAGAGAAAAAAAATATGTTAAAAGAGAAAATAATTCATATTGTTTTATGTTGACATTTTCACTTTTGTAACTTATAAGTATCTAAATTTTAAACCATATTTTAACTGTCAATTATAACCCAGCAAAAATTTGAAAGAATATCACAAGCAACTGGAAAATTGCCTTGACTAACAGAAGGTATTTGGAAGCCACATTGTACAAATTTGGTCTAAGTTTCAAGATGTCTTACACATGTTTCCATCTTCCCCTCAGACCCCTCTGCTACTGAACCCAAGTGAACAAGACCAGCCTCATTTTCTGGGGTTTTAGACACTAGACACAGCAGAGTCAAATCATCCAGCTGAAACAACTGAGACCTCTTAACCCCAAGCTGACCAGCCAGCTGCCTGCCAATGTTAAACAAGTTCAATCTATTAAAATCAGCCCAGGCACCCAGGGAAGCTAACCCCAACTACTGGTGCATGAACCAGATAAGAATTTCTGTCTTAAGCTTCTGTGTTGAGGTGGTCTATTACACAGTCATAAATAACTGATACTCTGAACATGTAGTTAAACTAAAAGGTAAAAGGTACAATAATCAGAGTGGCATCCCTGAGACAGATGGGGTTTTTTATTGAAAGCAATGATCATTCAGAATAGGTGCAGTAATCCTCAGAAGATTATCTCAGAGGTGGGAGGGAATGATGGCTCATACCAGGGAATGTTGAGATCAGGGCAAGACATAAGGCAACTGATTATAGAATTGGTTGGGGTATTAACATGACAATAAAAGGTCTGTTGACCTCTGCATAGTTTCCCTAAGCCCTGATGCCCTATAAGTAGCAAAAAAAGAATGAATGTCAACTGATAGTAGCCAAGCATAGGGATTGAATAATAGCCCCATATAGTTTAGCCTGGAAGGAACAGGGAGTATCCAAGACAACAAGGTACAACCCAGTCACCCTGTCCAGCAGAAAACCACATCAATTTCCCACTCTCACTGAGAACTCACCAAGTCCTCCTGATACTGCCAGCCACCCTCCTTTAGTAGCCCTCTGGAGGGAAAGGAAATGATCTGCCTGGCAGAGTTGTTCTGTGAGCTCTCCAAGTATCATCTCATTTATTCCTCAAAAATATATATTATTTTAGCACTATTTGTAATTGTTTCTATTAAACATGAGGAAAATGAGGCATGGAGAGTCATAGTCAATATAATAGTAGTATAGAACTTATAAGACAGTATAATTAACAACATCACTGTCATAGAGATTATAGATATAATATATATATAAAGATATTATATATATATATATAGTACATGTGTGTGCAACAGAAGAGATGACTGAATGTCTATTGGAGATGTTAGAAGATTGCTGAAATAAAAATTAAAAATATTTGGTGGCACAGATGAAGAACAAGTAAATGAACTGAAGTTTGGGCTTAATGATTTGTCACTAATGAAAAAGAAACTATAGTGAGTTGTTTTGTTTGTTTATTGTGGAGGGGTAGTCAAGATATGAAGAATAAATCCAGAATTTTCAGTGTCACTAGAAAAGTAAGGTAATAGAAAAGTAAGCACTATCTCATGAAATAATAACTAAAATTCCTAAAACTGAATAAAATAAGAGTCCTCACAGGTCAGAACAGGGTAGACTATGTAGATGAAATTTCAGACCATGGAAGAAGAATTAAAAATGAAAGAGACCAAAATGGGATGCATGTTCTTGGATTTCAGCACCTTTCTATGAGTAATTGACAAATTCGTGGAAAATCAGTGAGGAAATAGTTGGAACTGAACAGAACCAACAGTTAATGCATAATGCATCTAATATAGATGGTAAAAATAATTCATCCATCAATAGTAGAATACACACTTCTCTAGCTCACAAAACATTCCCGAAGGTAGACCACTCTGGAGCATAAAACACCTTACCAAATAGAAATAGAAATCATATGAAGTATGCTTTCAGATCACAATGGAACTGAGCTAGAAATTAATAACAGAGTTAGAAAATCCCAAATAGTTGGCATACACTTCTATATCATGTAGATCAAAGAAGTTGAAAAACAATTTTTTAAATATTTTAAATGAAATAAAAATAAACTTGGCAAAATTTGTGGGATGCAATAAAAGTGGTGTTTAGAGGGAAATTTATAATATTGAATGAACTTTAGAAAAGAAGATCTAAATCCAGTCATATAAGATTCTTCCTTAGGAAACTAAAAAAGAGCAAATTAAATCAAAAGTATATAGAAGAAGTAATAAAATTAAAGCAGAAATATAAATAACTTCTTTCAAGTTGGACACACTTGTGTGACCACCCTACATTTCAATAAATAAAACATTACAAACAACATTTCTTTTAACCCTTCTTCTCATCACTCATACCTCCCAAAGGTAAATTCTAGACTGAAAATCAATTAGTTTTGTCTGCTTTTGATTCTATATAATTGAAATGAAAAATTCACCATCATCTACCGCTTATATTATTTTTTCAACCAAGCTGTTACAGTATTGCAGTTCACAGATTTCCCGCACTGAATGACTGCATGAGTAGATGGTAGCTATTTTAAACATCCTGACATTGATAAGCTTCGTTCTTACAAATAATGCTGTTGGAACATTCTTGGAAATTCCTTTGAATATTCACACCCATTTTTCCTGGGCACCTTGTTGCACAATTGCCAGACCAAAGAAATATGTTTAGTGTTAGGCGATACCTATGATTTTCCAAAGAAGTTGTATTTATCCCAACAGTGTAAGTGTTCATTTGCTTTACATCTATACTAACACTGGTATTAAATATTTTTTTTTCAGTTTTAAGGGGTTTTAACTTCCATTTCCTCTAAGATAAATTAAGTTGAATGCCTTTCTGGGTATTTGTTGGCTCTTTGATTATAGTCTTGTAAAGTATCTATTAAATTCTTTCAGTTATTTTCAACTGGATTATCTTTCTTTTTGTACTATTTTCTAGGAGTTTTTATGTAATTTATAAGGTTCAGTCCTGATCTCATGGCTGGGCCATTTGACCACTTTCATCTTTTTCTTGGGCAGTGAAGTGTGGAATCTTTCTGCATTTTCTTTCACTGGCAAAATTGAATCTTTCTTTCACAAAAAGAAGCTCTTTTTAAAAAGTTACAGAGGTTACTTATTTTGTGAACCTATTTTCAATATTTATACATTACAAAAACTTTCTTTTATGAAAGCCTTATCTTAATAAAGGTTTGATAATATTTTTTAATTTCTACTTTTTTCTCTCCTTGATTATTTTGTGGAATCTTTATATATTGCTCAATACATTTTATATATTTATGTGAGCTTGCTACATATTTATGTGGTCTCCATACTGTGCATTAAATTCTGTTTCTTGAACTCTTTGCAAAGCAAAAACCTGATATGAACTGGTTGGTTTACAGAACGGTTCCAAGTTTTGTTTCAGGGATGAGAATGGGGACATATTACAAAGGATTACAGTTGTTTAGTGAAAATAAGTGAAAAGGAAGAAGAGACCACTGCAAGGAGAGATAGATAGGTATTGGGTGCATGTGAGAAATATTAAAAAAGTGAAAATATTTGAGTTGATTCCTGATTATCTAGATGTGAATAGAAGAAATTATATGTGTTTACAGTAGAATTGGTATAGTTAATTGTTTTTGTGTATTCTTTAGGATAAAAAATGGACTTTTCAAATAAAAATTTGTTTAAAATATTCTTAAATAATTATTGTATCATTTTTAATTATTAGGTAAGTAAAATATCCTTATGTCCTATGTCAGTTGACTGCTTTACTTTCTTACGAACTTTCTCTAAGGAGACTTTTAGTGTTTAATTCATGAAAAATGATTCACAAGGTAGTTCTCAATGATAAATATCATCTAATGTTTTTATCACTTTTCTAGAATGCAATAACCCTGTTTATTCAATACATTACCCCAACTTCCCCTCACTGAATTGTTTTCTAATTCTGGAATTAGTGAGGTTTGTTGATGTTACATAACACAATGTAACATATAAATATTGAAAATAGGTCCCCATAATAACTAACCTCTGTGACTTTTTTAAACGATTTATTTATTTTAACTTTTTTTGTTTTACATCATTTTAACTTCCATAGTTCTTCCCACCACGCCACCGTATCCCCTGGGAATAGTCACCAACTTCCAGTGTGTTCATCCCAAAGCAAGGGGAGGGATGAACACTGTTAACTTTTCTGAAGCAAAAATCATCTCGATTTCCCTCAGTCAGAAGACAGCCTCTTTGAGAACCTTAGCTAATCCATATGACTCCCTCTGGATTCCTCACTATACTGAAAAAATCTAACCCATATTTCTGTTATCCATTCAAAAAGTTGGTAGTTCCCGCTTCTAAGAGCATGTTTTCTAAACATCTCTGGTAAATGGAGATTTTGACTTTATGCCCGGGACACCCTAAGAGCTGCTCCCACAGAAAAAAGAAAAAGAAAAAAAGTCAACTAATAGGATAATAAATCCCAAGTTCTCTTTTTTCTTCTCAGAACAAGAATTGTTTTAGTTCAACTTGCACTCGCTTTTCTCCCAACGCTGCCCCGCCCACGTCAGACCATTGTGTTTAATGCAGGACTTTTGACTCAGCGATCATTACTCACACTTTACTGATTTTACTTTAAACACTGTTGGCTAAAGTGACAATTTATCACGACTGTTTTGCCTAGCGGTGGGGGGATAATTTATTTTCCCTTGAAGGGTTTGATATTTATTAGCGCTGTGAGCTGGTCAGTGGAGAACCACACTCCAGGGGACACGCCTGAGACCAGCTCCAGGGCCTGCTCCACCCGCCTCAGCTCAAAGCAATCACGCTTCTCCTGAGGCAATCCGCGGCTGGCGCCCAAGGGTGCAGGAGATGCTAACTAGGGGTCTCTGTCTCTGGGGAAAGGAAACTCGAGTGCTCTCCTTTTCCTCGGAAGCTGGCCCTGCACAGCCGACCCTCAGGGAGCCAGGGAGGAGTCAGAAAGACCTGTGAGAGCAGCGTTGAGGACTCAGCAGCGAGGAGCAGGCATCTGGGAGGCGAGCATGCTGGAGAGAGGCCTCCCTGGGCCTCAGCGGGGAATGAGCATCTGGTTGGCAAGACATCACTCAGGTAAGGTGGGGCCTGTATGAGAAGTGGAGCGCCTCAGGCCTCTAACTAACACCATTGGGAAACAACTGTTAGCAGCACAGGCAGCATCTTAGCAGTGCAATCACTGCCTGGCAAGGAGAGGGCTTTTAGTAATGGTTTATTGTAGCAACAAATGAATAACAGAGAAAAGGAAAGAAATTGGGGTTTAATTTGTGCCTACTGTGTGCCCAGCACTGTACTAGACCTACATGCTTCCTTTCATTTCATCCTTGTAGTAACCCAAGGATAATACTAATAGTAATAGTAGTGGTAGTAATAGCAGTAGTAGTAGCAGTAGTAGTAGTAATAATAACAATAATAATAATAATAATAATAATGCCCAAGGATAATTATTTGTATACAAGGACTCTGGGAAGTTATGTAAATCATTTACTTTTGCCTACAGCTAATAAGTGGGAGAGTCACAGAATCAAACCCCAGTCTGTCTGACCAAAAGGCCATGCCTTGCTGATGTCCAAACCACTTTGTTCTAGAATATACACCCCAGGAATCCTACCACTGAGTCATGGATTACCTAAAGCATTGTCTCTGACTGAAGCATCTTACATGGGAGACATGGCTAAGTAGTCCATAAGCATATAGGCCATCTCAGGCAGAAATTACTGGGTACCCATTTCTCTTCTAGAAAAAAAGGGAGCAGGACTTAGCACAGTTAAACTCCAATGTTTCAAGTCGAACGCCCTACTTGGGGTGAGAGTGTAAAGAGTGTGTTATTAAATGTTTGTAGGGAGTAGAAAGTGCCGATGCACAGGAGAATACGAACATTCACATAAGGAGAAGGGAAGGTTGAAGAAGAACCTCAATGGACTGAAAAGGGACATGAGGACATCAATTTCCATGCCCCTTCACAGCTAATGCACAGAGCTGCAGTGCTCAGAGATTCATAGTTGCTACAAGTTTCCCAACACTTGTAGTGGTCCTTTATGTGCTAGGTACTATGCTAGAGGTAAGGTTGCAAAGCTAGACTAGTTCCCAGCCCTCAGGAATTTACTGTCTCTTTTACCTGAGAGTTCAGGTAATACCTGGATGTCAGAAAAAGAAAACAATCATGGAAGAGACTTGGGGTGGAGAGATGAGAGCACACATTAAGAAAAGGGCTGGGAGAGCATTAAAGATGAAGTGTCATTCCTCTTAATCTTCTGCAGGGACACCCCCAGCATGGCACCTGCCCCGGTGAAGGTGAAGCCCACTCACCCTGGAGCAGCCGTCATTAGGAGAGGGGTCTTCAGGCTCAGTCAGGACCAGACTCAATGTCTGGAACAATGTTCCTCATTCCTTAAACACCTATTTGGAAGGGGATGAAGGGGGTGAAGGATGAGAGGAAGGGAGGAATTCCACTTTTCTGCTTCCCAGAATGTGATGAACTGACACTGGTGCTCATACCTGAATAGAACCAGCCTCCTTGGTTTGGCAATTATAACAATTCCTTTGCTATTCCTGCTGAGTGGTTCCTTGCTATTTTCTCCTCACCCAACTGAAGCTTACCTCAGTCTGATTATGTAATGCTGCCGAAAAAAACTAGGTGGGGACACAAGCTTCCACTTTTGATGAAACTCCTCAGAAAAAAATTCACTGAGGGATAAACTCAGCTGTAAAAACTCAAGGGAAAGCTTATTTAGGGCTTCCAGTGATCAGAGATTGACAGCAGTCTGAAGGCCAAGCAACAGATAGTGTCCAAGTTCCACCATGATTGCGTCAGCGTGGAAAGAAGTTGTGGCGTGGCCTCACCCAACTTGACCAGCAGTTCATCAGGGCCCCAGCTCCTTGGCCTCCCCCTCCGGCCAGTCTCTGAAGGTCCCATTTCATTGCTTGTTGAGTCCACCATGAAATAAAATTCTTTCCAGAGCCTTGATTAACCTTATTAGAGCTCATAAAACTCAAAGTATTTCAGCCTGTCCAAATGTCTCCATTTTCTTCTAGATATTTGTGGTTGAGGGCATTTTTGCTGTCAGTTTTCAATTAGTAAAGAGATGTGGCACAAAGAAAAGGAGGGCAAATTAGAACTCAAGAGCAACATTTCTTAATACCCCATGAAAGACTGTGATAGAAGAGTGCTTGGACCCCAGAAGAGGGTGAGATATTTAAATACCTCTGTCCTTTTCACATTCCAAGATCAGGTCAACTGCTGGTTTGTGGAATATGTGTCATGCAGTTACATGACATAATATGGCCATTTTATTCTTGTCACAAGTTGAAAGTCTTGCTGATGCATGATCATAGTTATGAGGATCATTTCTACTTCATGGTTCGTGTGTGGTCATGGACTGTATGTTCTCCATTAATGATGGAAAGTTGACCCTGGCTGTGTTTTGTGTTCACTGAAGAGTTTGGTAGGGTCCGGCAAAGTCCAAGGCAGTTGTGCCAAAGCTATCTTCAAACCCTCGGCTCCCTTAATTTTAAAACCCATGTGTGTTTTAACAAAAATCTCACCCATCTGTTTCTGATTCATTTACACGTAATTCATCAACTCTTCTTTTGTCAGGGCTGTAGTGTCCCATAGGTTCTGCACTGGTGTGCCATGCTGAACCCCTCTTTCCTAAATATCAAGAAACCTTGTTCAGCCAAGAGATGACATGCTCCATTCCCTGAGGTCAAAGGGGCTAGAGGAGGGAGGTGGGGGAAAGATGTTCCAAATCCCAACCCTGCTGGTGCTTTATTCGACTGTGGACTTGGCAAAATATCTCTTCTCATCCACAGTACTGACTTGAGTGAACTGTTATTGTTACACTGTGTCTGTGTGTGCATGTGCCTGTGTGCACACTTACACACACACTGACTGACTGTGATTAAATATCTTTTGTGGCATTAACTCAGACTATGGGTGGGCTTCACTCCTCTGTAATCAGACCAACTGGCTGACTTCGAGAGTGTGGAGCTGGACTGAATTCCTCCTGTGACTTCCACTGTGCTGGGTTGTATCCACCTGTCAACCAGGAGCAGAAAAATGAGAAGCAATTGCTCTCAAAAACAGGAGGAAGAACTCAAGTTCTGGGAGTTCTCCCAGCATTCTCCTGTCCAAGAAGCTTTATTCCCACATGAGGAAAGGGCATACAGATGACTGGGGGCCAGACCCTCTCTCCACAAAGATGAGTGAGGGATGTGTCAACTATCACTGTGCAACACTGTAAGTCTGCCCAGAGCCTTCCCCTAAACAGGAACTGATGAAAAAAACATGGGCTACCTAAAGTTGCCCCAGAGCAGAGTTCAGGTAAGAACTGCCATACCAAATGGTAGATGTACTCCCCTGACAGTCCCTTAGAGACAGAGAGGGTCATTAATATCTAAATCCAATTTTAAACAGCCAATTGAAATCCCAGTTATTCATCATTCTGCTAAAACTCATAATATTCAGGGTGATGATTTCTGTTGCATTGATCAATTCAGTTTTCTGTATTAAATTTTTTCTTATTGATTTAGATTATCCCATTTCACCACAGCTTATAAAGCAGATTCTGTATTATATGGAAAACTTAACACAAAGTGACATTGGTGGAGTGCTGTGGAATATTATTATTTGTGGAGTGCTATGGACTTACATGTTAGAAGTCCTAAGAATAAGTTTTCAGAAGTCAAAAATGACACTATGTCACTTAATAAACAGACACTGGGGTTAAATAAGGAAAATAACTTCATTTTGGAGATATAAGAGCTATAATTAAGTGTGAGAGTAAAAGTTCTTAACTGTGCTGTAATGACATACTTGTGTCATAGCCAGTTGTGAGATGTGTTACAAGTGATGTGTTGTTAATAACAGTTAAAACGCTGACATTTGTAAATGATTCACTTTTAAATAAAACTTAGACCTAACCTTGAGGTACTTCTATAATCACTTTAAATCACTGCCTTCCCTAATATGTTCTATTGAGTTGTAAGGGAAGGGTTCCTGTTGTCTTGAAGACCCCTGGAGACACCCATGGAGACATAATGGGCACGTGTATGAGAATGTGTCCTGCATATCTACAGTATGAATCATGCAACATGTAGCAGCAAACACTTGAGAAACACCACACTCAAAGTCTCAGGAAGAGTCATGGTTGGGTCTTTATGACTCTGTTAATAGAGAGGAATTCCCTTTCACTATCCCTTTTTAAGCCTTGAACATTATATAAAGCAAACTAACACTCAGAAAGGGGTATTTAAGAGCTTTAGTGGTCAAAGCAGCATGCCTATCCAGCATGATCTTCCAGTAAGTAGACTTAGAAACCAGCACTGACATTAATGGAATGTGTGTGTGTACACATTTTTATTATTCACTGATTCTTTGCTTCATGCAGGAAAAGAATTACTGGTTCTGTGAACAATGGGCACAACTGAGATCTGGAAAGGCATGAACACTAGGAATTTCATGGAAAGCTCAAAAAATTTTCAATAGAGCGCTAACTCTCTAGGTTCAACCTCTGTACTAATACAGAACTCCAGGTTCAACCTCTGTACTAATACTATCTGATCTTATGATCATCACATAGCCATAACCTCCCCTTCCCACCCCACAACTTCTGCCAGTTGTATCTCTTATACATGTTGTGGTCAAAATCTAGATCAAAAGATCAAACATGACAATTGATATGGATCACTGAGAACTCATTTTCCCCAAATGCCTACTTATATTCAAAAACATCTCCCAAGGACATAAAAGAAAACTTTCTGCAGCAGCATCTTAAAAATTCCTAGTATCTAGATAGCTCTGTAAATCCATGTTGTAAACCATTTTACACTATTTACCCAAATGAGAAGGGACTCACATAATTTTTCCACGGCATTGGGCAGGGCCGTTTTTTCTGTTTCTTTTTCAGGCATGTACTAATGACCTCTCTCCTTTGTCCTTGATACAGAGGATGTGCTTTAAGAATTGGACAAATCCTTTACCCTGATTCACTAGACCATAGAAACTCTGACTCCTATCATTCCTCTTTTACCTACAGCCATTGATAAAAGAAAATACAGGGTAAAGTTGACAAAGAATTCCAAATGTACCACCAGCTTCTTAAGGTAAATTTTGCCTTATCTTTCATGACTCCCCCAACCCCCGAGTCTTCCCTCTCCTACCATTCTTCACCGTAACCACAAATTACCACTGTCTTCTCTCTCCCTCTCAAGTTGTTACTAATTTTATAGTTTATCAGTCCAGAACTTTCAGCTGCTAGCTGAAATCCAACTGGCTAAAACATCACGGAATTATGTTGGCTGGAAGCTGGAAGTTCGGGCAGAGAGAGGTTCTGTTCTGATACATTCAAGTCTCCATTTCTTTGTAAGTCTCTACATCTCTTAGTTGTAATCTGAATCTAATGTCACCTGTGGCCATAAAGTGACAACCAGCAGCAAAAGGTAACAAATATCTTTCTTATTTTATATCACTTGAAAGAAGTGATTCAACAGCAGTTGAATGCTCCCCTATTTTCTTACAAACATGGAAGAACTTTCCCTGAAGTCTCTGGCAATACTCTTCTAGATCAGCATTAGATCTTATGTCCATTCCCAAAGCATTCCTTGACAAGTGCATTAGAGGTCTTTGATGAAATTGGATTCACTGGGTCTCACCTCTGAAGTTACAAATGGGCAACATGCCCTAAAATCATATGAACACAACTGGGATATTGTTAGGAAAAGAGCAGAAAATGGATGCTGGGTAGGCAATCAACATTATCCACTAGCGATATTAGATGATTTACATATTAATTTCTTTGTCTATTTCCTTTAGCTGTTGAGATGCTATATTGATGTAACCCATGAGTAAGAACTTACTAATGGTGAAACTCTTCTCTACTGCCTTTTTGGACCATGCAAAACCCAGAGAACTTTGTTTGAACTCTGGGGTCAAAAGGTATTGTGATCCTTTGGGTTCATTCCCCTCCTGCTGGGCAACAGTTGTATAATGAACTGACAGCCAGGTCTGAAAGTTTGTCTGAACTTAAGCTCCCTTCCTGCAGAAGTGGCCAGCTCTACATTCCCATGTCACAAAGCACTCATGCCTCTGCGTGCAAACTCCCCACTCCTTGGATTTCAAAGGGCAGTCCATTCCTCAGATGGAGAAGGCAACTGGGCGGGGCCCAGGCACATGGCTCACATTTTCCTACTCACGATATTTTTTCCATTGACTCAAACAGCAGCTGCTTTTTGGAGGGCCATGTTTGCTTACGATGACACAGACTGTTTCCGAACTCTGAAGTGGTCATCTTCAGATTGGTCAGTGTGATATAACCTCTTTGGAATCAGACTTCTGTTGCCCTGACTGCCCTTGTGATCCTAAAATAGGTCCTGGGGTTGAACCACTCATTAACATGTAGATATAGTAGTTTCCTCCAAGCTAAAGAAGAAAGGAACCAAGATTGTTATCACTGATCCCCTGGCATTGGCTGGTCCAGAGTTGCCCTTACTCAGCTAATTCATTCCTTATGTTCACACAGTGTAAGGTTCCAGAACCTCCCACCTTCACCCCAGTCATAATCAAGGTCCCTAATGCAGGTTCAAGTCCATCCTCTGAAACTATGTCCTAGGGAACATTAATACCTTTTCACAGCCCTACCCCGGCTGCCTAATCTGCTGCTTCAGTCAACTCTAACCCTCCCTCCTCTACTCTGCCAAAAAAAAAATAATATTTTAATACTACTTTTTTCAATTCCCACCTTTCACATAAGCAAGGCCCAGTTCTAGTTCTGCTATTTCAGTCTGAGTTTCTATTCAGATACATTAGTTTGTATCACTGAAAATACCACAGAGTGGGTAAAAAAGTGACCTCAACCAATTACTCAGTGAACTTAGGTGTTTTTTTTTTTTAATTTTTCATTATGTAATCAATGTTTCTAACTATAGGCCAGCACTGTGTCTAAGCGCTAAGACAGTCCCTCCTTTTAGAAAAAGGAGCTAATGAGAAAACACATAGTGTATGAGTAGGGTCATTGTAAGAATGAAATTAGCTTCTACTTGTCAAGGACTTAGGACAATGGCAGATGATTTAAAAATCCTATTAGCCCTCAAGGAAAGGACATGGTGCACCTGTTCCTGCTGTTTTTCAGGTGTTCCCCAATCTCTTCTAAATTCACTCCAGCCTTTCATACCTCCTGGATATCCTACAGTTATTGACTGGGCAGCGATATAATAATGGTGAACTGACAATATCCTGTTCCCATGCTTGGTGTTCAGTGTAGCCAGAGTGCCAGGCCTGCCCCTAATGGGACAGTCACAAGCCATAGGGCTCAACCAACCGTAGGCTCAAATCCCAAATGCCATGTCCCTGGTCTGCTGAAGTATAAACATACTGTGTCTGTGGAAGGGGTGCACGTCTTTAGACATAATTGTTGCATGGCTGTTATAAACCGTGAGGGCTGTTAACACCAGCAGCAGCTTATCAGGTTTCAAAAGTACCACACTCCTCCAGCTTTCCAGAGGCTCCTCTCTCTGTCTCTGCCTCTGCCTCTCTCTCTCTCTCTCTTTCTCTCACCCCTCCCTGGCCCCATAATCCCTAGCCCCATTCTGAAGTGCCCCAGATAGCTTACTGCAATCTAACAACTTGAAATTAAGTTGACTAAAACTTCAGGAAGAAAAAAAAAAACAGCTGGAAGTTTATATTTAAGGAGAAACAGGAGTGGAAATTTACCAAACGCCTGAGAGTGCCATGCAGCTCTCACGGACTGTTCCCTGCTCACAGACAGATAAACGGAGGTGGTGCAATGCTCTCCAGCTTAGAGGCAAGAAATACAAGAGCGGACTGGCTCAATAACACAAGTTTACAGCTTATTTGACGCTCCTTGAAGAAAGGCGTACACTTGTCATTCTAGAATATCTATTCTGTTAATAAAAATAAACGATGTTAAGAGTCTGCTTACTAGAAACACATATGGTCTCTTATCCACATGAGAAATGCTTCTCCTGAGACAAAATCTGGGCAACTCTAGTCTTGGTTCAAGTATTACTAAGAGAAAGAACTTTCTTCTTTGAAAGACATGGAAGTGTTTTCCTTTTTTAAACAGAAATAAAAACACAGCACCATTTTTGTTCTTTAAAGGAACTTAAGAGTCCTCCTGATTTCCTCTTCCCCACTAGACATTTTGACATCTGAGGCACTTCATTCATTCTTCTTGTGGAAATTCTTTTTTTAGTATTTTTTATTTATATATAAATTTCACATCTTTGTAATCTCAGGGATTCACCCCACCCACCGTCCCCACCATTCCCCCCCTTTATCCCCTGCCTCAAGTTGTGTGCTTCAGTTTGGTGGTTAGCTTGTTTTGACTTTTCCTCATGGCTTTTGTTTATTTTTTCCCTATATCCCATATATTAGTGAAACCATTTGGTTTCTGTCTTTTTCTTTTTGACTTGTTTCTGCTAATATGATTTCTTCCAAGTCCATCCATGTTATCATAAAATCATCAAATCTGTCATTTTTAATTGATGAGTAATATTCCATTGTGTATATATACCACATTTTTTCATCCAGTCATCTGTTTGGGGGCATTTAGGTTGCTTCCAAGTCCTTGCAATTATAAATAGTGCTGCAGAAAACATCTGAGCACGGGTGTCCCTTTGTACCCACATTGAGGTCTCTTTTGGGTAGATTCCCACTTCTTGAGGAAATTTTTAAGAACATGAGTGAGTTAAGTCAGCATAACCCTTGGAAGGACTACCATTCACCTCATTGGGAATTTATTTATCCTATTAAATGATTGCTACTAACTGGCAGAGATCTGGGAAGAGCATGGTAAGATGTCAGGGAAAAACAGCAGGGATGAAGAGTTATGTTAAAGGATTAGGTTAACAGGATTTGCAGGATTTCACAAACTTTTCTGTTCCTTAAGACATGCAGGGGAAACTAAGTTACTCAGTACGTGCTACTTTCTTTGAAATGTCTTAAGAAACAAATACAGATTTTGGTACCAAAGGTAGGATGGTTTAAAATAACAGAAACCTATTGTCTCACAATCTGGACACTAACAGTCTAAAGCCAAGGTATCAGAGGGGGGGGGCATTGCTTCCTCTGATGCCTGCAGGTGATATGTCTTCCTTATCTTTTGTTTCATCTGGTTTCCAGCAAGCATTAGCACTGCTGTATGCTGCATCACTCTAAGCTCTACCTATCACTGATTGACACCTCCCCATATGTCTATGATGAAATTCTTGTGAGTACATATGTCACATTGAATTAGGGTACACCCTCATGATTTTATCTTAACTCAAAGATCCAACTCCAAATAAGGTCATCTTCGCAGGTACCAGGAGTTAAGACTTCAACATATTTGGGGAGCACACAGTTCAGTTCTCACTAACCACCCCCCCCCACAGTAGACTACTGATCTTCTAGTTGGCTGCAATTGGTGAATGGTCATTGAGAGTGAACTTGATTGAACTTTCAAGTACTAACTTGGGGGTGAAAATACCACAGCACACAAGGAAAATGGAGGCTGGAGGTGAAAGGTCACCAGTCTTTGGGCAATTTCCTTCCCCATTTACTAGGCAGATTTCCAAGTGCTTTAGAAAACCTAAAGCTCTAAAAGAAATCAGAATCTGGGACTCTTAGTGAAATGGCTGTAAAGGTGTGAAAAAGTGGAAGATATAGGTGGTTCCCTAGGATGCTAAATGCTTCTTTCCCGCAGGCAGTCTGATATTTTGCACTCAAAACATTGTATTTCCCAAGATGCTGGAGAGACATAATCACATCTTTCAGACATACAAATCATTCTGGCAACAGTTTCCAAAAAGCAGGGGATCCAGGATTCTTTTTTGCTGAAGCAAATCAAGTGATGACACAAAGGAGCACCCAGGACTCTGTGTGTCTGTCAGGAGGGAGGGTAGTGTTTGGAGCCCCCTGGGCCAAGTGTTTTCAGGTAAGATTGAAGCTCTGAGCTTGATGATTTCCTCTGCACAAGCAGAGGGACTGTTCAGAGGCACTTTCAGCATCTGGCAAGTTGGACTCCATGTCCACGAAGTAAAAATGAAATAATGCACATAGCAAAGCATAAACACATTGTAAAGTGCATTCAGCCTCAGATTCCAAACCCAGCGACCCTGCATGATTTAGCAAAGGGGAAGCCAGACTCCTGTCCCAGGGGGGAGAAACAAGGCCTCCAAACTGACAGCTGCTATCATTCCAAAACAAGTCATTGTTTATAAATGAATATTCTTTGTGATAAATTATTGAATTACATGAAAACTCTATGATTGCCTGCTGTTGCCAGATTTGGTTTTGGTCTCAAAAGCCAGCATGGAATGCACTACAGACAGAAAGCAAAATTAAAAACTGCTGGTCTTTTCTCACAAAATTCTCTCTAAACTCTGTCTCCCACTAACCTGAAACGCTGCTTCTGGCTTTGGAAACCCAAAAGTCCCTTCAGAACATTTGTCATGTATGGTTTTGGATTAGAGATATTTTGACTTATTCAAAAAAAAAAAATGCAGGTATGATTCACAGCTCCTGATTTGCTTTGTATTAGTTGGTCTCTCAAAAATCTAAACCCAGTGGCAGACACAACTTTCCATGATTAGCTACTCTGTGCCAGGTATTGGCACATATTTGCTCTGTGCTTGGCACCATTGTCTTAATTAATCCTCACAATTGGAGATTATAAATATGAGATTATTATTATACCCATTTTTTTAGGTAAGAAAACTGATGCATGCAGCAGTTACACGATCCGCCTAAGTACACTTAGCAGCCAAAGGAGAATGTCAGGTCTGGTACCAGATATTTGATTCCAAAACCTATGCTCTTTCTGCCATAGCATTGGGTTCCCACATAGCTTAATCAATTAGGTTTCATGTAAGTCCTTGAGGGAAAGTACTATTTCCAAGGACTATTTATCAAGTCCTTTACAAGTCCTTCCAAGTTCATATTGATTCATTATATATCCTCTTTCAAGTAGATCTGCTACATGAAATATAATATTACAAATGAAAAAATGATCATCTTCCTTGATTCATCTTTGCCTTTAGAACTGTATTTCCTGATTTTCTTCCTGATCTTATGTTCCCAGGAAAATTCACCTGATTCCTGTGGAATGAGAAGGAGTAAGAAACAGAAGTGTGGCTCCTGATCCCACTATCACTAGCCACACAGAGCAGCTCTCTAAACCTCAGTACCTCCCTTCCACAAGGTGGCTGGTAAGGTTTGCCCTGTTTCACGTGTTGCTATAATGCTTAGACCATCTAAGATCTAGGGAGAATGTTTATAGTTCATAAAATAGCTCATGAATAGCTCATAGCTATTCATCAATTACTTATGCCTTAGACTCTTCTCTAATAGTTTAAAGAAAAAGATGGGTTGTTTTTTTGTCTGTTTAATTAGTTGGTTGATCGGTTGTTGTTGTTGTTTTTTTAAGAATAAGTGTTATATGTCAATCAGTGGTCTACTGACAAACAAGATATTTTAAAAAACAGCTGAGTTTTACTTTATGACTTTATTGACTTTCATAATGAAATAACCCCATCAAGGCCAATTTCAAGCTAGAGACATGACATTTCCACAGAAGTGGGAGAGGTGCTATAATAACTCAATACACAGTACATCTTTTATGCCACTGGGGTTAACAAAACTGCAGGATAGCATTTATAATAAAAATACCAACCATACCTGAGTCACACTGTGAGGTACCCAGTGGATAGAACCCCTCTTCATGTGTTCACTTGATGGCAACATGATGGTTCTTCTGGTTGAGACAGAAAGCCCAGCCTCCCAAGAAACCCTGCATAAAATCCAAGCAAACAACTCTTGCCATTTGCAGCTTTGACCCCTGTCTGAGAAATGCATTCTCTTCCTCATCCAGAACTCATATTTTTGTCCAGAAAAAAGAATTGTGCTCCAGGGAAATGTCAGTACTGTGGTCAGTTGTTGGGTGCCAAGAACAAGAACTCATTTCAGCTACCTTTTATTGTTCATGGTATAACAGCAAGCTTTAGATTTGGCTACATCTCACACACACACACACACACACACACACACACACACACACACAGGTTTACCTATGTCTATATCTGTCTGCTGTAATGGAAGCCTGAAAATATGTCAACCTGGGCTGGCCTATGTCAAAGACCCAAACTTCTTCTACTTCACTTTTTCACCAGTCTCATGGCCCAAAATGTCTGCTGGAGTGCCTCATGGCACATGACTTTCATGTGCAGAACAGAGAAAAGAGGACTAAGACAGTCACAACTTCCTCATTTTTAAGGAGAGTTCCCAGAAGTTGCACGCAAATATTGCTTACATCTTATCAGTTGGAAACTAATCATATGCCCATACCTACCTATAAATTAACCTTGAAAATATAACCCTTTATTTGGAGCCAATGTACCTAGTGCCATGGGAGAGAATAGGGTGCAGACTGGAGGCACAGAAATGGGGGAGGTTATTGAGAGACACTGCTAAGGGAAGTTTTGAGTGAGACAGGAGAGATCTGCATGCAGACTGATGGTCCCAAGGCTCTATCTATACTCCAGACATCATGGATTGGTCAGGGTGACTAGCTTTAGGTGTGTCCTGACAAATGATCTGAATTAACATAACAGAGCATCAGCTCTTTGGATCATTAGTTTAATGTCCACTTTCCTAGTGTCAGTCCTGTCCACTCCCTTTATCCATTCAAGCCTCTCAAATTTGCCTTCTCTCCAAGGAATGGGACATAGTTTTCAAATTTAATGATGATACCATAACACCTACCTAAATAGATGTTGAGATAGGCCATTATGGCCTCTGGTACATTTTGACTAATGTTTGTATATTAACTCATGAGAGGAAAAGAAAGGGAAGTGGTTTTCCTTTTTCCCCTACAGCTCAGTATTCTCTCCCTATTCATCTTTTTTGGGGACAGATGAGAAGTTATCAGTTTACAGTATTTTAAATTGCATGTCTATTGAATGATAAATCAAAAGAAACTACATTTCTGGGATGTGTGTGCAAAACATAGCGCTTTGATGATCGTTATTGGGAAGGTAGAGAAAATTATATGTGATCACTAATACTATCATAAAAATAGATGAAGACCTTTGCCTTTTTAGATGTATGTGTATAAATGAATATTAGCGGTTATCTACTTTGATAAAAGGGAAACATGCATCAGATTCTAGTTGATACTGGAAAAATGGTGGAGGTGAGGAAAGTCCTTTTTCTTTCCCATACTGTCCATCTGGATGGACTCTGTGACATGGAAGTTGGAGATTCTGCTTAATATATAAGCTTCATTCATAAAGTTCCACTGGGGCATATAGATGCCCATTTACAGTCTATGGCCACATCCTTCACCTTTTGTTCCCTTTGGCAGTAGTAAGTAGCTACTAGGCATCAGGAGCACTTGCCCTGACTGCTCTAAATGAGTCTCATGCAGTCAAAGAAGACTCTTCACCGCTAGTCTTTCCAAAATAGCATGGGAATAGAACTAGAGACAAACATTGATCTTCATTGAAGCTTCCAAAGGCACAAGCAACACAAACATGCACAGGCAAGGCACATATGAGAATGTGGAGAGCCTCCCTTGTGAGGCTGAACTAATTCATGGTTGCTGATCCCTCTCCAGAGGGAGAGATGTGTTCTGGCATTTACCAGCTCATGCCTGTGCCATTTTAGACCAGAAAATAAACAAATGCTATTGAACATTTCGATCAACCTGCAGTTTACAGTTTTACAAGTTGGGAGCAAATAGAGGAAGGAATCCAATAGACTATGGTAAGGATTATTGGGGTTTTAGTGGCAGGTGTGATGTGATAATATACATAAGGATGCATATTAAAATTCCTAAAATTTAGATGTTTCACTTAACAAAAACTTAAGAGTGAAAGACTGTCCTTGGGCAAAAAAGCAAAGAATATAAAAGAAGATTGGAGACAGAAAGCAGGACTGTATCAGAGTGTTATGGAAAATCTCAGAAATTTGGGTCTTTATCCTGAAAGCAGTGAGAAGCTGTGCAAATATCATAAAGAAGAAAGTTATATGGTCAGGTTTGCAATCTGGAGACAGCATGTTTTGGCAGGTTAGAGAAAGAATTTGGAGAGAAATAATAATTGATGCTGGAGACCAGTTACAAGATGATTTCAGCTGTCAAGACGAGAGGTAATGAGGTTGGTTTTTAATGGATATTATGAACATGGAATAGAAAGCAAAGGACTGATTTATGGCAATGCCCGATGTGGACGCAAACACACAAGTGTCACAGGCTCCTTTCGTAACTCTCCCTTAGAAACACTGATGAAGTATTGCAACCTCTGCTGGTCAGAATCTTAAGGAAACCTCTGCAACTACTTTACATACTTGTTCCAGACAAAAAGAATCCAAGGAGAACTCGAAGAGCTACATGAGAACTACTAGTCAGTTCTACAACAAGGAGTGCTTTTAGTGAAGGCTGTGAGAATAAGAACATAGATCATTAAATGAACCATAATAGACACAAAATCCTCTGCCCTCAAGTCCTGCCTGCTGCACATTTAACCGGTATCTAAAATTCACCATGAATCTAGAGACTGAAGAGCAGGAAGTTACTTTTTTAAAAAAATATAATGTGTTTATATTTCACATTTGACAAGTGACTAATATCTAAAATTTAGAGTCCTTTTACAATTCAACAAAAAGAATACAACCAAATGAAAAAATGGGCAGAAAAGCTAAATAGATACTTCCCCAAAGAAGCATAGCTAGCCAATAATCACGTGAAAAAATATTCACCTTCATTTATCATCAGGGAAGTGAAATCAAAACCACAATGCTATAGCACCTCACACACCTCAAACCTGTGATTATAGCTGATATCAAAAAGACCAGAAATAACAAATGGTGGGAAAAAAGAGACTTCCAAATGTTGCTTGACAGGAATGTAAACTAGTCAGACTCTATGAAAAGAGTATGAATGTTTCTCAAAACTTTAAAATTAGTCCATCATATAATCCAGCAATTCCACTCCTAGGTATCTATCCAACAAATACAAAAGTACTAATTCAAAGGGCTCTCTGCACTCCTGTATTCATAGCAGTACTGTCTACACCAAGTTATGGAAACAACCTAAGTATCCAACAGTCAATGATGTAGTATAAAGATGTAGTATAAAGATGTAGTATAGATACTCAAAGGAATACTACTAAGCAGTTTATTAAAAAAAAAGATGAATCCTTGCCATTTGCAACAATGTGGATGAAACTGGAGGAGATTCTGCTAAGTGAGACAAATCACAAGAGAAATACCATAAGATTTCACTAATATGGAAACATAAAAAACAAAGCAAAGGAATAGACAAAATAAAACAAAGTCTTACAATTTAACTGCAGAACTGAGGGTACAAGAAGGGCAGGAGAGTTGGTAGCAAACAGAGGAGGGAATCCAAAGGACTCTTGTAGAGGATTGTTGGGATTTTGGTGATGGTTGTGATGTGATAACATTCATTTGTAGGGGTATGAGCCCAAACCCCCAAAACATAGTATGTAAATCAATATTACTTCAATAAACATAACTCTCTTAAAATATATTGAAAATCTAAATCTAATTGAAGATCTAAGTCACTTCTCCAACCTACTGAATCTATGCGTACCAAGGCTATGTCAGCCTCCGGCAATGCTTAGCTGCCATCAAGCCTCATGCTAGCCACTTTAATCACAGTTGCTTGGGGAAAGTCCACCTGGGATGACCCTACCTGTCAAACCCTTCTCAGTGGAGTATTAGAATCCTTTTGATGTTTCTTTTCAAGTCATTTAGACACAGCACCTCTTGATGAGTTCCAGTTTAAGAAAAACCTACCAAGTTATCCTGAGAGGGATAGAGAGCCCCTACACCACAGCTGGATTCCTACCAGAGGAGACATGTGTGCATGGTGTGGGGTTCCAGGCATGATAATGGGCCAGCAGAGAGTTTCACTTCACACTCCATCCAGGCATAGAAGTGAAGTAGAAAAGTGGAAGTATAGTAGCTTTCAGTCTATATAAGTATATTAGCTTTCAGCCTATATAATCACTAGGTAAGAATCTTACCACCCTAGAGAAGGGTTTTCCCTTGCATTACATGCTGAGAGCATTTCTGAACCAGGAAAGATGTATAGCCTAGGTTAATACGAAAGAACGCATAGAGGACCTTTACCAGATCAACTCTGAAAAAAATTGTGGTATCAACTACAACGCAACAAAAACCAAGCTGAAGTCACAGGCTGTCCAAATATGTACTCCCACTTCAAATTTTCCATGTAGATTGGCTAAAACCCGGTCCTGGAATGTTAATTGGGACCTGATCACAACTAATGGACCAGAAATTATGAAATGCTTCATGTTACCAGTCATTTAAACCAGAGAGTTAAGGGTCCAGTTATGGTTAGGTTCAAACCAAGGCTTAAATCTAATATATTTATTGCAAGTAACACTGAACACTCAAGTACCCTCATTTTAAATCTAAACGACAACACATATCGGATCTATTTCCTGCATCTTTGAACTACGCAGCAGCTGAATCTGCCATCTTTCTTTACAATTTTGGAGGATTTAAATTGACATCTCCTAGTATGTCACTCTATGTGAGAGTAAATGGGGAGTTGGGTTGCCATGCACTGTTTTACATTAGAAGAATTTAGTCTGAGAATCTAACAAAAAGCCGATGACCCAGCTGCCTGGGTTATACCCAGGGTGGCATATCAGTGTCCTAGTCATTCTTATTTCTTCAGTTTCGTCCTGACAGAAATATTTTCACTTTCCTTGGAACATCATTATGCCACTTCTTTCTTTCCTAGAAATATTCACCGGAAATATGCACTATACATTGAAATACAAACACAAACCAGAGCTAGGGCGTCTGTGTCCCCTAATGTCAAGGTTTTTTTGTAAAGAAAAATACACAAAGGTAGCCACGCCTCACTCTGGCTTCCTAGTAACCCCAGAAAAAATTCCAGAAATGTGTCTTAATTCTTTAGCCTGAGTGACAAAAAGGTTAAAATGTTTCCCAAAGTCCACTTAAGAATCATTTCAACCTTGGGAAAATTGATTTTTGTGAGCCCCAAAGCCTATTAAGATTAATGGAAAGAAGGACTGATTATTCTGCCAGAAAAAGAAATCTGCTCACAAATCTAAGGGGGGGGGGGGTTATTCTGTTCATTTTAAACAGAGGGAACCCAGAGTGCCTGGCAAAAAAAGAAGCCCACCAAGAATATGGGGTACACTTTATAGATGTGGCAACAATACATAACAGAATACTTACCCAGCTGACATTGTGTAGTCCTAGAGAGTAGTTCTTTTAAGGGATTTCTTGCATGGGTAGGTCCCTCTGCTCTCAGTGATGAAACCTACTACCCTGACCATACAAGCTTTAAGGAGTCCAGAATGATGCTCAGAAACCAGAACCTTATTTGGAATACAAACAGTTCTTGTATCTGTCAACATCATTGACCCTCAGTGTCAGGGACTACCATTTCCTATTCAAATGCTGGGCTTCACCCAGTGATCACCACCTCTCAGCTTCCACTGTGCCTGCTTCTGCCCCTGCTGACCAACGGATTCTTTGTACACCTCGAACACTCGCAAGGAGGGTTTTGGCAATTTGTTTATCATGTGCAAGCAGGTATCTCTGTGGAGCATTGTGCCTAGGGTAACTGTCTCACAGGCTGCTGAATTTTTACCAAGGGCTCATCCCTGCTCTACTTGGCAGACCAAAGCACAGAAGCTTATTACTAAGAAACAGGAATTCCCAGATTCAGAGATGGCTAAATGAGAACTCTGACTTTGATTACCATGGAATTGATGGGAAGCAAATAGACAGAAAACCTTCTAAGTTTTTAAGAAATTCTTTTCAACCCCAGAAACCCAACCAAGCTTGACTGACAACAACCTGTAATTACTCGGCTCATTAGGCAATTGCCAGGTGCCCCCAAAAAATTCCACTAAAAAGCACTGGGTTCCAAAGAAGTACAGATCCAAGAAAGAGCCTATGTATCAATATCCAGATGAGCCAAGGACAATGGACACGTGCGGTCTTCCAGAAAGCACACAGCCAGTGCTTGAAGGATTAGCTGACCAAGGAACATACTGAGCAGTCAAAGCAGGGACTATTTCTTCAGGCAGGTAGGAATATTTTCAAGGAACCAGTGACACCTCTGTTTTGTTTTCTCATTATCCACTTCAGATAAAAATCTTCTTTGCAATTTCTCTCCACTCTTTTATATATAGTGTGTTGTATTAGAGAGAGATCTAGGCCTATCTCTTGCAATAAAACACAAAATAATTGGGAGAGTGGGTAGTTGGGACTACAAAAACTCTTCTGTATGCAGGAGTGAATAATATTATTTAGCCATAAGTATATTTAGCATAGCCAGACTGGGAAGAGGAGTTCCACCCCAAAACAGACCTAGAAGAAGGTATATAAATCAAAGATCATGATGCTGGGGTTCAAAACTTGACTTAAATTTTTTTCCCTTTGAAGAAGTGATGCTAGTGCTTCATGTAAGAATGAATTTTTGAAGGATGAGGAATGGGAAGAAAGGAGGAAACCAAACAAGTGGTTTTGTAACTGGATGAACTCCTCAATGTCTGTATCTGTCCTACTTCCTACTAAGACAAAGCATTCTGGGTTTCATGGTCAAGAAGCTCTGAATCCACCCCCAGCTCCCTAAGTTAGCCCTGACTGATATAAGTTCATCAAGGAATCAGATTCCCCTTGTCATAGAGATAAGCTCAGGGATGGGTCCATGATCTAATTTGAGTAAACAGAGGGAACTTCATATTTGTTTGCTATTTGGGGCAGCAGAAACTGAATTTCCTCCTGGATGTGAGTGAAGAAATTATGCCTGGGGACAACAGCCAGTCAACCATGTTACAGGAGAGAAGCCAACCTGAGGATGAAACCAGAACATAAAGGAGAACTGCAGAGAAATGAATCTGCAATTCTGTTGACATTCTGAACTTCAGATTAAACCATGCCTGATGTTCTACCTCTGGAATTTTTAGCTAAGCCAGCAAATTTCATATATTGTTTAAATCAGTATGCTTTATGTTCTCTGTCAATTGTAACCAAAAGCATTCCCAATAATGAATTGACCTGAATGTGTTTCTTCCTTGGCACCTGAAAGCACCTAATAAAGGCAAGGGCAAGTTTATCTCCTGGGCATCTACTATAAGCACCTCACTATATGAGCCTTTGGCATGCATTAGCTCACATGTCTCACAATAACCCACGAAGTAACTACAAATCAGGAAATTGAGATTCAAAATGATTAGCTAACTTTCCCAATGTCACTCTGAGAATAAGTGGTTGAACTGAGAATTGAGCTTGAGCAACTCTGGCCTCATATATTATTTTTTGAACCATATATATAAATAACAAAGGTTTATATGTTTACTCAAACTCCACGTGGAAAACCATTCTGACTTTTGAAAATCTGATTCAATGATCAAAAACACATGTAGAATATTAGTTAGAAGGTGGTGTAGACTGTAGTAGGGTTTTATAGGCATCTTGGGCAGGTCCTTCAGAGTAATTGGGATGTGGAATGTGGAAGTCATTTTTATGGGAAAGTGGGGACATGGCCTCCTGTAGGTAGCCTCAGGCAAAAGAGTGAGTGTATCAAGAAAAAAAATCACATTGAACCTGGCGATAAGGTTCATGAGGATGTTAATTAAAAGAAATCTCATATTTCAAGGCTGCGTTGGTGATACATTTGGAAGCAATGGCATATGACTAGTATATAACCGAATATAAATAAAGTTTTAACCCAAAATGTCAGTCTTCTTTTGAAAACTCAATGTATGATTCATAATTTCTCTGTGGAATTTCTTTGCTGCTCACCTACCTTCTTAGAGTTCCTGCTTATGCTTCTCAAATGCACAACAGAGCTCAGTTCCAAATAGAGAGATGCCCATCTCACATTTCACTTGCAGATCATAGTTTGACTAACTGCACTATTTAGCCAACTCTAAAGTCACTTGTTTGTATGTTATTCTAAATGATTATTCTCTTATCAAGATTAGAAACAAGAAATTGTTCATATTTATATTCTCACTAACAAACACTGGATTTGTCCTTGAAATTTACCCTTTGAATTGAGTAAAATTTGTCCTCAAAAAGAAGTCCATGTACCTTTACCCTCTTCATAACTTCCTGTGCTTAGCCTTCAATTTTCCTTCAGAAAGTTTATATTGAAAATGTCTTAAACGTTTCCAAATTCAAGTTAGGAAAGCATCCCAATGATAAAAGCAATTTAAAACTTTGCTTGATCCAGAAGCTCTTTAGAAGAGATTGCCTTTGCCACCTAAACAAGCACACAATTATCTCTACCTGCAAAGATTAAACTGTCACTGAAAGAGGCTTGATCAGATCCTTTAATTAAAAGTAGATTAAAAAAGTAGTTAAAAGTAGATTTAATGTCTTTACCACCTCCTTTTTGTTCTACGTTTTTCCATATGAAATAAAATATATTGACTTTCCCTCCCTGCACTCAGGCTATGCCATTTTTTTCTTTATAAAAAGCCTCCTATATAATCAAGCGATTTCTCCCTCTCCTGATTTATTGCAGGTATTTCTTAAAATTTGGATGCTACATGGACTTAGCTCACTTTTTGAGTACTTAGCTCAGTAACATTTTCCACTTTCCTTGCATCAAGGTGATATTACATGACCAGTCTTCAACCATTAGACTATGAGAGGAAGTTATGTGGCACAAATGGATAACACTCTTTTTCTTCATTTGTTGGCCAGCCAGATGCAAAGGACTATGAGGTCTACAAGCATAGAAAAACCAAAAGAAAGGTCCTGGGTCCTTGAATGATAGCATGGAGCAGAGTGCAGAGTACAAAGCACTCTATTCTTCCAACTCCAGAGAATTCACACTCGATTGGGATTTAGGCAAGAAATGAATCTGTTAGATTAAGTCACTGAAACATGGGGACTGTTTGTTTAGTATTACAGACATTGACAAATTCTTTGCCCTTTTGAAAGAGCAGTTTATATTTGGAGGAACAAAGATACACAGGACACCAACTAACCAAATAACCCCACAGTCTGAGCCACATCACTAAGCCTTTGAGTTCATCCTATCTTGCATTAACTATCTTCCCATCTCAATTTCAAACACTTGGGGGAAAAGACTTACATTCTATTCTTTATTGCCTGCTGATTTTAGTGTTACTTTAAGTAGTCATAGTGGCTAATGAATAAAATGTCTGGAGAACATTTTTAAATTTGGATAGAAGGGAGCTGGAATAGAAGAGAAAAAGAGTTGACATAAACTCTGTTATATGTGTAGACCTTGTAAGTTGAAACTCAGATGTCCCTAGATATTCTTTTCCAAATATTATCACTTTATACCATCCATTCTATACCCTGGGAAAATCCAAAATCCCCCCCCCCTGCAAATTTCCAGAGGCTAACAGACCCATAGCCATCTAGGTTCTGAATTCCTATCCTGCTATATTCATTAGCTATTGGTTATCTTTCTACCTCATATATCCTGCATGTGATCCAACTCACATCAACTTAAGCATGAAGTCTAAACCCTCCTTTGATTTCTACCAAAAGGTAAAAATCACACTCTTAAAAGGTATTGGTATATGTGACGGACATGCTCAGAGATACAGGCATTGGTGAAATGATTTCATCTTAGCAACTCACTACCTACTTTAAACATTTTAATTTCAGTTTTTTAGGGTTTTTTTTAGGCCACAGGGCATTTTTTCAGTTGTTCTTCTTACAATCTCAGCCTCGGATCATTCCAATAGCCTTCCTCAAGTTTTCCTCATCACCTCTCTCCTTCTAGATCATGTCAACCTATCCCCAATACAATTCCTTTCACTCCACAATAAAAGGGATCCTCAGATCCTATTACCTAAGATACCAGGTATATCTTGTATATATTAATCCAGACTCAAATGACTCAAAAGAATTTTCCTTCAATAAAAGATCACTTTTATAAAATGTCATTAAGAGACTTATGTTTCTTGTTCCTCTATTACATACAAAAAAGCAAATAACAAGACCATTAGCCATTAAAACAGATTATAACAGCTCTCATCCACTCAACCTTTCAACAGTATTTGACACCAAAACATTACTCCCTCCCTCTTTAACACTTTCCTCATTGAACTTCCAAAATGCCACACTCACCTTTCCTTCTTCCTGACCATGCCCACCTCTAGATATCAGGCCTTGAATCTAATATCTGTATTTTTAAATACCTTAGGCTGGATATTGTTCTTATCCAGCTCCATGATTTTATATACCATTTTGTAGAAAACAACCAAATTTATATGTCTATTCTAGACTCTTTCAAAACCTCCAAGATTTCCATATCCACCTGCCTCTCTCTAAATGGAGAGATCAATCAATTCTTGCAGAGAACCTTGGAAAAGAGAGGGCATGGCGAGGAAAGGAAGTCAGTATTGCTGGTGCTGAGGGATTAGAAAATCTGGGCTGTAAGAAGATGCTGGAGTGAGAGGTAGAGATTTGGCCTCACCAGATTTCTTATCCCTGTTAAGATAACATAATTCCTAGCCCTAAGTAGAGGGGAGCCAGTGGAAAGTTTCCATCTTATTCACAGTTTAGCCAATTTTTCTGAGCATTAACTATCTGCCAAACACAAGTAATTCCTCCCTTAAGAAAATATTACTAAACCAAATCTCCTGGAACAAGAACCTGAGTCTTTTCAGAGTTTGAGGAATTGGCCGAGGTCACATAGCCTGCAAGTGGCACAACAAGCATTCAGACTAGCTCAACTTTAAAGATTGTGCCCTGGCATTCAGCAAAAGAGAAATGGACAGAAATACTGAATAAAGTAGCACTTGCCCACCATCTAGGTAAATGAAATCCAAAGGGGGAGGAAAAAAAGACTGAAACCATTTCAGTACACCTGCAAGAACCTCTGCACTCCATGAACTTTCCACACCTGCCCAGAAGCAAGGGGCTTATGCCTCAGCTCTCTCACCACCTTGCTCCAAATCATCTAGAACCCTGCCAAAGAGCAGGTGGAAACAGACATGTCCTGTCATCAGTGACATTATAGAGACTGCTGAGTAACAGGCACAAGAGATTAAGATGATGGTTCGTGGGTGACAAGGTGGTGGGAGAACCCTGCAGTATACAACAATGTTTTATGTATATATATATAGCATATATATATAATATTTATGCAATCAATTAAAAAAGAGACTGATAAATATATTTATATTTATTTATTCTTATTTATTAAAAGAGACACTCAAATATTATTTAGGCTCAAAAATTATAAAAACAACAGAGCTCAAGCTTTCGTTGTTCTTAGCTGTTTGCTTGCTTGTTTGTTTTTTTGAGTGGAAAGAGCTTTTTATTTGGAGCAGAAACACTTGGTTTCAAGTCTTAACTCTGCCTTTCAGAAAGCTGAACTACAGTGTACATAACTGAGAAAGCCTTTGGAGGGTTGCTAGGAGCATGGAAATAAGTAACTCAGTAGCCTGCGAAGGTGCTATAAATAACACTTTAATCAGGACACCTTTCTTGTGGCCTGATGTCTCACTTTCCCAGTGTGACGGACTCATCTATCACTGTATCTGCCTTAGAAGCCTGATAATTTGCTTGATTTCCCTTCTTGGCTCCTCTCCCAGCAAGATGACCCTTGAATGCTGGGGACTGCAAAGTGCTCTATTACTTTCCTTTCTTCCCTCTGTTCTCTGCAGGTGCTCATGTCTAATCCCATGATGAAGTAATCACTGGCAGTTTCAAAATCTCCCATGGGAGGTCCAGAGTCATTCCCCAGTTATATATCGAATAAGAACCTACAGGCATCTCAAACTTAGTTCAAAATGGAACTCACTATTTTTCTTCCACCCCTTAAACATCACGCCAATCATCTTGGTGAATGACATCACATTTACACACTCTCTCTCTCTCTCTCATCCTCTGCTAACTTTAAGTAAATGATAATGTAAGTAACATTTATTTAGGATTTACTAGCTATTGTAAGCATTTTATATGCATTTTCCAATTTAGCATTAAAACAGCCATGTGAGGTTACAATGCTTTAGCACCTGATTTTTATAGCAAGGAAACGTGAGATTTAGAGTGATGTTAATTTGCCTGATCATGCGGCCTTGGGCAGTGTGTCTTCAGAGACTAACTGTTCACCACTCTGTTGTATGGTCTCCTTCTTCTTCTTTCCTCACATCCCACATCCAACTGGTGACTAAAACCAGTTAAGTTGTACCTCAGAAATATTTTTTTTCAATTTCAATCAGTCCTTCCTTTCTATTGTTATTGCCAATTACTCAATCTTGACATTCAGTAAAGATTTATTTATTTTTCATTTATTTTGTACATGCAGTATTCTTACTAGGTACTGAGTATTATTTTAAGCAGTTTAAAAATACTAACTTATTCAATGAAAAGTAAATATATTAACTCATCTAATTCTCTTAACAATCCTATGAGATAGATCTTTTTTTATTATTTGTAATTTGCAAGTTGGGAAACTGAAGCACAAAGCAAATGAGAATTCCGCCTAAGATCATATAGCTAAGAAGGGTTTGGGGTTTAAACCCAGTGGACTCCAGGTTGTGGTTTTAACTGCTTAGACTATGGCATCCTTCCTATACAATTGCAGTAGTGTGGCATCTCTGCCTCCAGCTTCTACTCAACCTAATATCAGAATGTGCTTTACAAAAGTATAACTTGAATCCTTTCCACCACTTATAAGCCCCATAGGCTCTCCCTGGGAAGAGCCCCTATCACCCCTGTGCAGATGCATGTAACATCATGCATCCATTCTCATCATGCACTTCAACAGTCATAGCTTTTCTCATGCCCTTTCCCACCTCCATGCACTTGCATATAATACTCTTTCTGAATGAAATGTCTGTCTTCTGTCACATTACCTACTTATCCATCAAGACTCAAATATCACATCTTAAAGACAAACTTTTCTTTTAGTAAATAATCACATTACATTCTAATAGACTGCAACCTCTTCCTGGTATGCTCTCCTAGCACCTTTTACCCCTCAGGTGGGTTTGCTGAACCCTTTAAATGATTTGAGTTAACTCACAACCCATATTTGCTGAGTGGCATTATAGGCTTTTATGATTTGCCCTAAATCTCAAAGAAGAATCGAGTGCTCTGAAATTCCATTGTGAGGAAGGTACATGGTCTATGTATAAGTAAGAAAAAGATTTAAAGCCTGCATTTCTTTCTATGAACATCATCAGAGTTAAGTGATGATCATCATACATCATTTGAGAAAACCAGAGCCGTCCTTTGGAGGAGTTTTCTTTTTGTTTAATATTCACTGCATACCCTTAGCATGCTGCCTGGTAGCCACACATAACTCCTTCACCTTCCTGAGGCTTATATTTTTTGACCAAGTGGGACATCTGCATGGAATTCATGCTCACAAATACCCCCACTAACATCATCTGGTACCTTTTCATGACTAGTTAACATTTCTGGCTTTTTTTTTTTATTCATTTATACTTTTTTTAAATCTCTAGTCTTCCAAAAACAATAATAGTAAACATTTATTAGCAGTTACTGTGAATTTGGCAGGGTTCCAAAGCTTCTGGTAAAATCAGTCTCTCTTATAAGCATTAGAGTAAAATCAAATGACCGGAGTTGAAGGTTGAATAGGCAATAAACATCTTTGAACATATGTTCTATACACTGGTGTTCTTACTATCTCACCTAGATTCTGTACTGTGATTATAGTACCAAGAGCATATACCATCCTGATTTGGAAAGACACCACAGGGTCACAATGCACTTTTCCATCCACAGAATGCAATACTCTTCATTTGTTTGTTTTTACCACCAATCAGTGCTGATTTTTTGCTTACTCAAGTGAGGAAAAAAAAATAGTAGATTGTTTCAGTTTGCCTACTTACAATTCTAGAGAGATGAGTAGTTTTAATATATGAAATATATTTACTACTAAAATATATTTACTATGACTGAATTTTCTTTATCCTAACAATTCGAGGATGTTCTTTAATACTTTAATTTATAACCTCTGTGGACAGCAACTAGAAATAATTAACTGTACATCAATAGGAAAATGATCAAATTACCTATGACACTGCTATGGCACGGAATATTGTATTAAGAAAGAATGTGCTACATATATTTCTGTTGATTTGGATTAGTGTCTAAGTCCTATTGCCTGTGAAAATTGCAAATCAATGATTTATTTACTATGGTACTATTTTTACTTATAGAAATTAGAAAATAAACATTACTGTGTCATTTTATATGTATATTTGGCAGGGTTAAAATATATATGTTTATATTTTATTTTGCATATGTATAAATATATGTTCATATTTTATAGACTTGTTTGTAAGAATGCAAAGAAAGTAGTGAAATAGTAAATACTAGACCACTGTCTTCAGAAGGTGGGATGAGAATGAAGTAGACATTCTTCTTTGTAAGCCACTATATTAATTAAATGACTTGCTTCAATGAGCAGTGAGTGACTTCTTTAATCTAATTTTAAAAAAACATTGAATTTCTCAAAAGCTGACACTCTAGCTAGATCCCCTTATGTAAATGTGTACAGTTCCACATATTTTTGAACTAGATAGTGCATAAGTCACTTTACCTTACCTTAAATTACAGGGAGGAGGACTGCTGGTTTCTTTTCCCAGAAAATCAAGGATATATATATATATATATATATATATATATATGAATCAAATTGTTCTCCTCTATCTAAACCTAAGGATATATTTATAAACTTGAAAATATCTCAATGTGAGTAATCCACAGAGGATGAAGGGGAGGGTTGAATGGTATGTCCTGTCATTTCCAAGCTGGCTCTTCCCATAGCAGCTCCCTCAGGTACAGGGTGCTCTCCAGAACCCCAGCCAGCTTCCCAGGTGAGAATGGATTTCACCTGTCTAATTGCCCACTTCTGCCATGAGAGATTTTAAGTCTTTCCTTCCTCTCTTAACAAACCAAAAAAACAAACAAAAAATAAGCAACATCTGTAGAAGAGGCTATGTGCCAAGATTGATGAGGGATTTGCCCTCAATAAGTTTACCTGTTTCTCCAGAGAGAGATGTGCTAAGAGAAAAGGGCCTGAGAGGCATTTACAAGTGCCTTCTGCAAGAGGGCATAAGGAAAGCACTAGAAGAACTTGGAAGCCAGGAGCACTGAAATAAAAGGTGTCACGGAAATCACTCTTCTGCATTAAGTTAAACAACTTTCTTTGATGAGCCTATCATGGATGGTGAGAGTGGGAATATAGTAGATATAAAAGAAGAGAGAGACTCACATGATTCAAACACATGGGTAGCTGCTGGAATTCAGTCCTGGGTGGATGCCTGTCTAAAGCAAGGCTCATCCTGATCCAAAGCCACTTTCCCCCATTACTCAACACCATTTTTTCATCCTTCATGGAAAGAGATATGGTATGTAAAAATAAGAAAATGAAATCCAAATCTGGGTAAATACTCAATATAACTCTGATAATTCTTTTCAACAGCAACAAGCATAATACCACTCCTCTGAAGATTAAATGGAAAAAATACATGCCTGGCACTGTCTCTGGCCTCGGTAGAAGTTATTCCCATTCCTGTTGACAGGGAAAGGCTGGGCAGTCCAGGGGAGGTCAAGGCTTGGGACAACCACCCTCCTCCATTAAAGCCAAAGTATTTTTGGATGCACAATGCATGTTAATTTGCGTAATCTCTTGCCTATTCTGGGGATAAATAGATGACTTCAGCCATCAATGCTGTCATTCTAATCCTTCCTGTGATTGCCAGAAGCATGCATCAAAGAAAAATGGAAGCAAAAAAAAAAAAAAAAAAATGGGGTACAGAAAAGGATAAGGGAAGAGTAAAACTGCTTTATTGGACAAGCTACTACCCAATTTTTCCTAGTAATTGGAGTAATATTTGCATCATAACACACAATGCAGAGAAGCAAGGACCCAGGGCCATGCTAGGACTATAAAGAGCTACAGTACATCCACCAAGGTGCCCTTTCCCTTCTTGTTGCCTTTGCCCACAAGCACGGGGCTGGCAGTAGACCAAGAAAATCCTATTTGTTTACTATTTAAACAGCCCCTTCATTCTTCTGATTGGAAGACTGTTAAGTGCTATAGGAGATATTATCCCACAACCCATTGGTCAGGTTTCAGGATTCTCCATCCTGGCATGCATGAGTCAGACTGAGACTGTAACTTAGCCTGAGAAAGAAAAAAAAAAAAAAAAAGCTTACAAATTTATATTTAAAAAGGAAATTACCACCACACCATCAATAAATATAGCTAAAATCAAATTTTAAAACCATTTTTTGTTGGGGAGATATTTGTGAGAGGAGAAAAGAATTTAAATTTTAAATAATATTCTTCTGTCTTGATTTTACTGCTTGTGTACTATCTAGATGCCATCTCTCACAGCCTGATTCATGTCAGCATGGAGGATCTTAAGCTTTTGACACAGTCACATACCATTGCTTCTGCTCCTTCCTCCTGGCTGTCACTATTCACTTTGTTTTCTGTTAAGTTCACAGTCACTTTGCTCCCTAAATTGGTTCTTCCTCTGACAGCTCTTTACTTACTTTCCTGTAGTTTTTTCATTTTTCTTTGATACAAAGTTCTTGGCACTCATTCCTAACTGGAATAACAGCACTAATGCCTTGAGTCATCTGTTCATCCCCAGAATAAAGTAAGGGTTCCCTGGGTCTACCCCCTTTAGAGGACCTCATTCATTCCATGACTTTAAAAACATGTAGGTTACTAATTCCTACTGACTCCCCAATTCATAGATATGTCTTGAAGTTCCCCTTTCATATGTATGACTGCCTACGTAGTAGTTGTATTTCATAGCTCTGCGTTTCATAGCTCACTGAAATCACTGACTCCAATCAAAATCTTCCAACTAACTCAATATTCTCCATTTGAGGAAATGTCAATAACAGAAACGCAGTGATCATTCTTGACCCTACCCTTTCCCACTACACACACACAAACACACACACACACACACACACATTTCAGTCCATCAGCACATCTTGAAACCTATTCCTGTAAAATACTTCTAATTTGCCAACCATTCTTCATCTTCACTGTGAAAATCTGTACCTGGCACTGTCCCCTCCTACCTGAACAAGGAAAATAATTTTAATAGTAATCCCCCAGCTTCCATTTCACTGCTGCTCCCCTTCTATCCAGTCTATACAAAGGGTTAGAAAGATCTTGTTTGTTTAAATGCAGGCCAACCCTGTATATTCCACTGAAAGCTTTTGAATAACTTTTATTGTTCTTCGAAAAAAATAAAATTATAACCAAGACTTCAGAGCCTGTGTGTTTTAACCCCTACCCGATCCTCCAGTCCTCCAGTGACTTCTCACATTGCTCTATCCCTCTCACCGCATATCCTCATCACAATACCACCCCTCCCCCCACATCATGAGTCAGAATTACCAGCTAAGTCAGTCAAGAATTCCAGCCCCTCAAATTTTGATCCACAGTAGAAACTTAATCATTTAAACTACTAGATTTTGAAGAAACTTGTTGCTTAGCTTAAAAAAAAAAAGAATGAATTATTACTTCTTGATTGTCTGTCTTCCCCACAAGAAAATCTCAACTATTCTCTCAATATATCATCAGTGCAGAGAACTTTGCCTTGAACACATAGACAATGAATAGGTGCAGAACGTGTGTGTCACTATTTCCATCATCAATAAAATGTCAATTTATCATTTCAGAGTTGAAAAACATCTGAATTGTCACGGTTAACACTGTGGTTGATTTCACCATTCCATGATGAAAAACCTGTAGCCCAAGTCTTGCTCCCAGTCGCCTTCCCACTACAGCATGAAGCAGGTGCTCCAACTCTGGCCTGCAGCCCTCGTGTTTTGTTTTGGTTTGGTTTGGTTTTTTGCCACCACACACTGACCTATCACCAGTCACCTGCATGAACCTGTCACTCTGATGTCCACATTTGCACACAAAGCATCTGCAGTATTGACATGCTCTTTCGCTCATCAGACCTACTTGACCTACGTCCTCAACACTGCAGAAAAAAAGCCTAAATTCGGAGAACAAAAATAGCCATCCCACTCTAACATGGTAAGGAAAATGTATTACATGGCTACTCTTTCCCTTTCCAAGACTATAAAATGAAGTAAAAACATACTTAAAAGTCCCTAAGACTCAATTTTAAATATACTACTAGGTTTCAAACTCTCTAAGGACTTCTAAAAGTGGATATTTTCTTCAACCCCTAGATAAATATTATTTTGAAATATAGCAAGTTCACATGTACCACTAAAGAGATTATCTGAGATTCTTCCTTCTTGCCCAAGACCCAGATTGGTGCAGGAAAAGCATATAATTTGACTGAACCCACACTAAGTGGTCCAGAAAATGTTCACAACTAAATTAGATTTTTTTAAAATTTTGAACTACAACTAAATTAGATTGTGTTGCTTTGTGCTATTGTTAAACCAAATATAATCCTGTTGAAAGGGATGAAACAATTTCAAATGCATATGTTAAATAATTTACCTTAAAAAATAAGTTTTCAAAATGTTCAACACCAATAATAATCAGGTAAATTCAAATCAAGACCACAATGAGATACCATTTCACATCAGTAAAAATGGCCATATCAAGAAACAGGCCACAACAACTGCTGGTGTGAATGTGTAGAGAAAGGGACATTTTCACACTGCTTGTAGGAATGCAAACTGGTCCAACCACTATGGAGAGCTATGTGGAGGGCCCTGAAACTACTGAAAATGGAATCACCATTTGATCCAGCAATCCCATTTCTAGGAGTCTACGCAAAGGTTACAAAAACTCTAATCCAAAAAGACACCTGTGCATGGATGTTTATAGCAGTGCTATTTACAATAGCCAGGATATGGAAACAACCCAAATGCCTCAAAATAGACAAATGGTACAGAGAACTGTGGCATATGTACATAATGGAATATCATACATCAATCAAAAAAAAACAAATATGTCATACATGGTAACATGGATGGAGCTAGAAGGAATCATGCTAGCAGAAATAAGTCAGAAAGAAAAGAGAAATACTGGATGGTCTTATATAAGGAATAAAGGGAAAACAAAACAAACAAATGGAGAGGAAAGATTTAAAACTAATTTTGAGTAGAAGCAAAGCATAGAGCATGGGGGTTGGGGAATCTGGGGTGAGATGGGCACAAAAGATTAAGATGATGGTTCACAGGTGATAAGTGGTGGGAGAACCCCAGGGTTGACAACGATGTAAAATAAAACAAGATAAAATAAATAGCTTTAATACAAAAAAATAATTTTCAAAATAAATGGTATCATATTTTACTGATAGTTACCTATAAAAAAAGAACTTATCCCTGAGAGAAATTATTCCAATCAAATTTATATCCCAGATTTGCTTACAGCGCATTCTTGATTATGCTGCCTCTGATTTAGCCATGCAAAATGGGGTATTAATATTACTATTTTGGGGCCGGGCATGGTGGCTCGTGCTTATAAGCTTCAGCCTATGAAGCGGCCGGGGTTAGGGATCGCGGTTCGAGTCCCGCCTGGGGCCCGTAGCGAGACCTAGTTCCAAAAAAATAGCTGGGCGTGGTGGTGCGTGCCTGTAATCCCAGCTACCTGGGAAGCTGAGGCTGGGGATTGCTTGAGTTTGTGGTACTCTGGGCAACAAGAACCTGCGGTTCCACGGGCAAAAACAGCTAGACCTAGTCTCTAGTCTCAAAAAAAAAAAAAAAAAATTTACTATTTTGTAGGATTATTATTATGAGGATTTAAAAAGTAGAAGAGGATCTGGCACATAGTAGTTATGTCACTGTTATGAATATTATGCTTTGCTGTTATTATTGTTAATATTTTTGCTTCTCTACAATAGCATATCTGAAAATGTAAAATCCTATTTTCTGCATGTGGGATCTCCTCAAGATATATATGTACATATATTGCCCAATTATTTTTCTCTTTCAAGGCAGTTTAAAGCAAGTTATTTCTTAGTCTTCAACCATGCATGCCCTAACCAAAAACAACATGTAAGGAGGTTCTTGGAGAGAGTCCTCCCTCCTTACAGTTTCCACTTGTGCCACTGCCTTCCTATGTCGTTTTGAACAAGTAATGCCTCTAATCTTCCTTCATCAGAAAATTTCACAATCCCAGTGGAGCAAGAGGTTAACAGTGATTACAAGACTAAAGAACCATCAAGTGATTTGGGTCTTTATTTGAGAGATGCTGGGTATAAGATCTGGTATTTTTCTTATTCTCAGCTCTGAGGGTAAAAAAAGGGGTAATGGAGATAAGCAATCTTTGTCCAGATGTCTCCAATCAGGATTAACTTCCTTGAGTCAGTTCCAAGATAAAATCTAGATTACTTATCTCACACACCTTGAGATAAGAGGAAATATTTATAGAACAATAAAAATTTTGGAGTTAGCTCCATGATGTATTCATTTACATGACAGATTTTTGCCCTTACTACTAGAATTTTTCTCTCCAGGTTGTCTACTTAGGAAAGTAACACTTTCAGTTGTTCCACGTAGGTAGGTAGATAGGTAGGTAGGTAGGTAGGTAGGTAGGTAGGTAGGTAGGTAGGTAGGTAAGTAGGTAGGTATAAATACCTAGATTTCTATCTACAAAGATGAAAGGTAGATATGTTAGGGGGCTATGGTCCCCAGTAGTGGTGGTGCTGCATAGAATGGCAGTCATTGTTTCCTGGTGGGTGGAGACTTGGAGGCAGAAAGTTAAGCCTTCTTGGGAGAAGAAAGGATTAAAGAATTAGGGAGGGAACAGAGAAAAAGACAGGGAAAGAGACAGAAGAGAACAGAGAACAGAGGAGAACCAAGAAGGAAGGAGCAGAGAGAAGCAGCAGGGAGACCAGAGGCCTTAGAGCTGCTGCTGCCATGTGGGGCAGCAGGGTAGGGAAGGAAGTCAAGCTGTGGGCTTCCATGGCCAGCCCAGGCCCATGAGGAGCCTGGGGAAGCATGTTGGAGAAGCTTGTGACCTGTGTGAGCTGTCTTGGGAATCTGGTATTTGAAAACTTGTTTTAATTTTGAAACTGCAAAGCTTGGAGTTCTTCTGGAAAACTGAAGAGGGTTTGCTGTGTTGCCATTTTCAACATGAGATGTCTGAAGTGCTTGCTGTGTTACCGTATCAAGTGAGTTTTGCTAATGCTGGGCCACTTTGGAGCTGGAGCTGAAAGAATGCCAGAACTGTGTCTTTTGGAGAAGAATTGATGAAGACACCATCTTCGTTTTTCTCGTTGAATTTAAATCTCCTGCTTTCGGAGAAAGATCAACGATGCCATCTTGGCTTCTTCTGGCTTGCAGTGAGTGAAGCTGTGTCTTTAAAGGAGTGGCGGTGCCTTCTTAACTGCTTCATCTAACTTAAGAAGGGACACCCACCATTTTGTGAATGCACGTGGCTGCCCCAGCCATGTGCACTTGGGACTAGAGACTGGATTGAGTGGTAAGATTACCAAAGGGGCTTCCTTGTTCCCCTCAGTTACTCTTGCCTAATTTGTCTTTTAATAAGTAAATTTGTTTTTGCCTCCCTCTTGCTACTGCATGCACAGGCTGTGAAGAACCTGGTATGTGGCTGGCTAAAAGACCAGTTGCTCCCCTTTGTAAGTTTGGTTAATCACCCTGTTTTGCTTGCTTTCTCACCCAATTTCAAATAGATCAATTGATAAATCAATAGATAGATAGAACTCATTAAAGAAGGATTAGTCCACTTTTCACCCTTAATAGAAGTCAAATAATTTCCTCTAATCAAAAGAAGAACTCTGAGTTTCATATATATTTGTTGACAAATTATTGTTGTCAACAATAATAACAAATTATTATTGAAGTCCTTATTCCTTCAATAAAAATAATATAAACAATAATTAAGACTATTCAAAAAGAGAAACACAAAGTTTTTTTTTAATATTTTACCAGAGCAGGATTTTACTCCAGTCTAACTGCAGAGACCTCATGTTTAAACTCTATGTTCCACCATGTAACATCTGTCAACTCCACCTCCAACCTCTTGTCAATGACAAATGACAACATTGTCAATGACAAGGATAAAATTCTCTAGTTCTCTCATTTTCTTCAACTCTACATTTATATTTCTCACTGCCTGCAAGACATTTGTACTTCAGTACCTGACTGAAGCTCAGATTTAATTGCTAATCAATCATTCTTGCCTCAAAGTTTCCATAACACTTTGGATAGACTGTTATTACTGTCCTTATCTTACAACACTTTAATGACTTACCTTTGTTTCAGCTCATTTTCTAGAATGTGAGTTCCCAGAATGCAGATTGTTTGAAAAATCTATATGTTCCCAGTTTGAGCACATGACAAATATTTGATAAATGTGTATTGAACAAATATCTGACTTAGTAAATACATTTATGACTCAGGTTAATATTAGTAAATACACTTATGACTCAGATTAATAAGAGTGTAGCAAGATCAACCAGAGAATGGGGCAAGCTGGCTGACAGAGTGAGGGCAGAGGAAGAGGGTGTGTACAGGAGGTCAGGGCATAGAACAGTCACACTCACCAGCCACTACCTTACTTATTTGTACCACAACTGAGCTGGGTTTGAAACTATATGAAGTTCCAAATTGTCATTACTGTTTTTGTCTTTTTTTTTAGTGACTCAGCCTCACCATGTTGCCCAGGGTTGTCTCAAACCCGCAGATTCAAATGATCCCTAGCTTCAACCTCCCAGGTAGCTGGGATTACAGGCATGTGTCACCATGCCTGTTTTTGTCACTTTTTTGTCAATTCTCTTGGCTATGGATTTTGCCAGACCGTGGGAGAATTTCATGTTCAAAACTTTAAAGAAACCTGATACTCTTCCTTTTCAAATGGGTCAAATGTCAAGCAGTGAACAGAGTAGCTCAGATTCATTAAAAGGAAAAAAATTGCACTAAGATGACTTGGGCCCTTGCTGAAGTCAAAAATATCTTAGCTTGATGAGGTAACTAAGGATGTCACTACCAAACCTGTAGAATTCTACTCTTCCACAATTCAAAGATGTTTTAGCAAAACTTCAAAGACAGAGTTCCCTCTGTTTGGAAAAAATATTGTTCCAATGTAACAGAATCACCAATATTTAGAAGGGGCTGTAGGTTTAAGTATAGCATATTATAAAAGATGCCATTAATAGGATGATCATATAATTTAGTTACTTAACTGAGTCATTTTAGCAAGTGGGTCACTCATAATAATCACACTGAGACAGTGGCACAAAGACTGCCCTGGGCACCTAGTACTCGAGTTTTATCTAAGATGTACAGAAAGGATGGAGGGATATAGGGATATGTCTCTAACTCTGTCCTTGTGCAGTTTCATCCTATCCTGATATGAATAAAAACAGAAAGTTCTCAGTAGATGGGATCCTGCTGAATTTATACAAAATTGGTACAGACACTTAAGCTGATTTTCTTACTTAATTTGATTATTTCATCCACCAATATTGTTTGGCATATTTGGGGACCAAGGCATGATGCATTTTTATCTGTCTAAATAAATCCTCTCTATCCAATTATTCATTCAGCCTTTCATCAATTTCAGGTTTAGTTTCCAAAGTTCCAAACTTTTGGGAAATAATTAGAGCTCTGGGCAGGGTACTTATAAAAATGAATAAGGCACATACCTTCTTTCAGAGAATCCAAAAGAGCACACATAGCTAGTTAAAATTTTTAAGACTGCTGGCATCTCTCATTACACAACGGCCTCTTTTTTTGTGATGTAAAAATCAGGTAAATTGTCATTCTGCCTTGCCTCACTTTTCTTACTGAGGTCTATTTGTATCTTACTTCACAACATGTACTTAAGATTTATAAAACTACATGTATTTAAATATCTTGTATAATTCGGATTGCTAACTAAAAATGAACTTGCTTCTGTCCTCCCTTCTTTTCTGTCCTTTAAATTATATGGTTCTGTGATTCTCCTTTGCCTTTTATTCCACGTGAGTAAAGGTTTATTTTGCAGGAGTGCTGAAATGTCCAGTTGCCAGGCAATTTTTTGAGCTTCCCTTATTAAGATTTAGAATTCTACTCTTTAGCATTCTATTCTCTGGAGTCATCAATTCAGATCTGAGAGTTGGTACATGTACTCCTATTTTCTCTAATGATTTCAGAAGTAATTAACATCTCAGATTTTTGTATTTAAAGGATTTCTCCAAATACCATGTTAAGAACAGATGGTAAAGGCAGAATTAAGAACACCAGATGTAATAACTCAACAAAAGTTGATCATGGTGTGAATCACTGCACAAGTATAGAAGCAATGGAATTAGTCAGCTGATTCTACATATGTTTTGTAGTCATCCCATTCTGAACATGTTCCTCAACAGTACTAGCAGTCAAAGAATGTCAGAGCCCTTAGCATTATCTTCATAGAATTTTTTAAAATGAACAGAGAAAAAAATGGGCAGCAAAGAAACAGGCACTTGAGTTCCCCCTCTCAAGTTCTAATTCTCCCTTGTGTTTTCCTCTCTTCTCACCACATACTGCCTACCCCCACCTCATTCTTTCTTTCTGGAGTGATGCCACCCCTTTATCGCCTTCTTCTAGGCCTAGGTATATCCACTCACACTGGTGTGAACAATCATGGAGAAGGTGCAACACTACAGGTGCTGGTCATAGAGGCTAAGAGCAGAAAAATCCTGACCAACTCATTTGCCCTATAGCATATATACTTCAGAGGTAAAGCCCTCAGCATAAGCAGCAGTAATCTGAGGTATTTAGTAAGAAAAATCAGAAGTTTGGAGATGTCATTTATTGAAATGGAGACCACAGGATGGGTTTGGGGTAGAGCTACACATAACTAATAGATATTTAAAGTGATCCCTGAATCCAAAAAAAAGAAAATAATACTCCCAGTTGTGGTTACTCAACAATCTCCTTGTCAAAACAAATTTACATATAATGTAATATTAAAATATGTTATGTAATAAACAGAAAGAGAGGATACGTTTTGGAAATGGAGCCATCATTGGGGTTATTTGAAATCATTATAATTGATGAACTAGAAAATTAAAGATATAAAGGCTAAGAAAATACAGGGGTGGTAAATAGATGTGATATTAACAGCTTTCTTTTATTCCAACAATAATCAATTTTAATACAATTGAAAAAGAGACCATTTTCAATAACAACAAAAAGTATGAAATAACTTGGAGTGCTAGAACAATAAATATAAGAGAAAACTATAGGCTAAAAATATAAAGAAAGACTTAATATCATAAAAATGCATTAAATCTATAAATTCATTGAAAACTCCATCAGACTTCTAAGAGAACATTGCAATAGTACTTGGAATACTTATTCTGAACTTCATATGGAAGAAAACAAATCTTGACAGATTTTGGAAAAGAAGAAAAACAACAAAGGAAATATTGTACCAGATAGATAAAGGCTGAGTTCAAATGTATGTATTGGCTCAAGGATAGACAGTTCAGGAAAACAGATTTGAGTCTAGAATCAGGCCTCTATCCATGGGAAACTAACAAATGATTTTAATGACTTTTTATAAATTAATGTAGAAAAGTAAGGGTGGTTCAATAAATAATATGAGGATAACTGGACATACGGAAGGAAAATCTACCCCGTGGTGTGCATGAAAATAAATTAGAGTTCTGTGTTGTTCACTATGTAGTCTGTCCCCACATGTGGCTATTAAGCTATCATTGGTTAAGATTAGATAAAATTAAATCTTCAGTTCTTTATTTCCCCTAGCTACATATTGTGTGTCCAATAGCCACACGTTACAACTACTAGCAGACAAGACAAATACAGAACATTTCTGTTATCACAGAAAACTCTACTAGCATAGAAATATTTTATACATTAGATCATTGTTCAAAAATAACAGAAAAAATATAATCATGAGATGGGACAAACTTTCCAGTAGTAAGAAGGAAGTCTTCCATTTTGACTTATCAGAAATAAAAATGTTTGCTTCAAGAAAAGCAAGATTAAAGGACAAATGACAATATTTGCAAAAAGTTTCATGGAAAAGGAATGAACTGTGAGAAAGCAGTAAGAAAAAGATGAACCAGATAGAAAAATAGGTAAAGACTCAAAACATACAAGAAGAAGTAGAAAGATGAAAAAATGTTCTACTACTTTACTAGTGAAAAGAAAAATATGAATCGAAAGAGCAATGAAATGGCTGAGTTTCCTCAGACAAGTTACTAGTGGAATTTCCATACCAAATTAAAGAATCTGAGAAAATTCATGTACATAATTTCAATTTCTTTAACCCAGGGTGACCTATATTGGTTTATTAGTTTATCAAATTCTCCCCCTACCCAGCTACTTCAGGACACACAGCTGTGGTGTGAAAAAGATGGTTAGGTAGATGTTTATAACAATTCTATTTTGAAGAACTAGAATTCTTTCTGCATAATGATAGTGCCAGTGTATTTATAAATGATTGACAGCTGACTACCAAATTGAGGCAAAGAGAAGGGAATGGATGGGAAAGAGGAGGGCAGGAGGTGGGGAGTGAAGGGTCCAAATGTGGTGTGGTAGAGGCTTATTGGGGTTTTAGTGGTGAGCATGGCATGCAAACACACATTTGTAGAGGTCTGAGCCTTTATCTATTTTATCTAAAAATAGATACAATGCTGTAAACCAACTTCACCTCAAAAAACATAATTAGGGGGAAAATGTCAATATTGTGACTGTATTAGTAAATCTTTTCCTACATGCAGAAATAGCCCTTCACTCTTTACTAAATTTTTATACATTCTGATTCAGTGTGATTCAAATAAAGAACTATTTCTGTATCTCTAAAAGCCAAAATCTTGTTGGTTAAGAGCTGTGATTATCTTTCTTTGGTCTCAACTGGAGAAGGAGGTTGTTTATTCCCAGTGTATCAGGAAGACAAACCACAGTCTTGGAGAGAAGGAATGGGAGGGCGCCATGGAGGAGAGCTAGTGCTTTGAAAGATTCAATGAAGTTCAATGAATGTCTCAGGAAAAATGCTTCTCCCACTGGCTACCAATCTCTAGGTAAGAGGATCTACTTTTAGCCAAAACAAATCTTTATCTTCCATTCCTATTAATTTTCTACTATTTTCTATCCAGAAGTCTTTCATCAGCTTATGCTACCAGTTTATTTTACTTACAGAGAATCTGACATTTTAAATTTGTGATCTTTCAGTTATTCATACATTCACTGCATAATAAGAAAAAAATCTTAACAAAAATTCAGGCCATTTGCAAAAATGTCTGTACAAAACCTTGTTTTTAGCTATCAAAAGGTATGCTTTCTAGTTCCAGAACAATTTTAAAAGTTTCCTTTCAATCATTCTCTAAAGTCATCTTTGTAAAGAAATTTGAAAAATAGGCATTTTAATCTCCACCTGCCTTCCTTCAAAACAAAGCTTAAAATGCCTTAATAACTTTAATTGCAAAACTAGTTAATAATTCATGCCATTAGTACAATAAAATTATATTTGCTTATAGTTTTGTAGAAGTGAAAAGCAGTCTTTTAGTGTGTAAATACTTCAGTTATTTAATATTTGTTAGGTATTCACTGAACATATTTACAAAGGAAAAATGCATACCAAGAAACCAAGAAACTTTTGTAAGAACTCAATTTTGATGAAACAATGTTTTAAATGTTACATGATTATTTTTATTCTTCTCCACTCATTCCTTAAAATCCTTTTCATTAATAATTTTAAAATAAATACTTCCTGTCCAGGAGGTTACTGAATTATGTATTTTTAAACAAGATTTCATGTGAATTTCACCTCCATTTTGAAAATGATTACCTCAAATCAGTCAAATTTACACTAGCTTAAGATGCTAGGACAGATCATCCATCCCTAATAACTGTCTTTTGAACAACAGACTGTCCCTTTGAAGTGCCAAGCTCTGTCACATAGCCTGCTAACCCTGCTTCTATCAAGTATGGCCTATGTATTCTGCATTGAATGCTTCCCATAAACTTCATATTTTGGATACATGCTTGTGTAAAACAAGCATTTTTCACTGCTGATGGTGAAGCCACTGTCCTAATCTGCTGTTCAGTTTAAAATCTGATAGTAATGGTTACTTTACCTCAAGAGAAATCCTACAGGCAAACATGTCATGAGTGGCCCAGTTTGACTGAGAACAGATCCAAGCCACTGGTCATAAAGGGTAAACACTTAAGACATTTAACCCAGTCCAACAGTACTAAATGGAAGGGATGGTCATCTGGATTATGAATCACCTAATTGACATGTCAGAAAATAAGCATTTTATTGACAGAAGGTGATTGTAGGGGAGAGTCATTTTTCATGTAAATAGCCAGATACCTTCCCTCTCTCTTTGTGTTCACACTTCAGTGGGGGAGGGAGGTGGGAGAGTGAAGAAACGAAGAGTGTGAGAAGGTGGAACCAGATGTAATCCTCTGCTATGATATAGTATCACTTGATACGTAATAGTTTGCTTTTTGTTTTGTTTTTTGTTTCAACACCTCTCCAGAAATCTGTAATTGTTCATGGTTTCTGAGCGAATCTCAATTTTTTATGAGATTATTCCCTGTCTGTATAGATTAGTAGTTTAAGAAGAAATTTATACAGAAAGATTACTCTTACCCCCTTGTCATCTCTTTCCCAGTTCGACATGTTTCAGTGACATTATAAAAATACACACATTCTCCAACACACACATGTTCATATGCACACACACGCATTTGTTTACCATAATGAGAATTAGTTAACTCCAAAATGGTCTTATCTGTAGATATTTGATATAAAGAGTCTATTGTTACCTATTTTTGTATCTCCTATGCTCCCTTAGTTGTGTTTAAAACAATTGTTTATACATAGTAGCTATTCAATAAATATTTGTTAATTTTTTTTTATATTTAATGTTAAGCAATTTAACCTTGATTTGTTGATTCCCAAAAATACTATAAAGGAAGTAACCTCAAGAAAGAACTAATTCATTTTAACTGATAAAGAAGAAAAATCTTAAAATTGGGCCAAGTCACTGTAGTGATTTCCTAATGAAAAATCTTAATTCTAAGATATGTACAAGGCACTCAATGAATATTTGTAAATGAAAACATAACTGAATTTTATGTGATCAAATTTTCAAACTAACTCTCTCGCTCCCTCAAATTGTTTCTCTCTCTACTGCTTGTTAATATATTTCTTACTTTCAAAATCCTTCCCTTGGTAGAGGATACCTTTATCTTAATTTACTTCTTTGTTAATGACATCTCGGTCAATTAAGGTCTTAAATATACTCCACTTTTTCTTATAGAAATAATAGCTCTCAGCCTTCTTATGAGCCAGCAAGTCAAAATCAAGCTTAAGCTTCAGATCTTGACCAATAACATAAAGAGAAGCCCACCATATATGTGCAAATTAAATAATCAACAGAACAACACATATGTAGACAAGTATTATAAGTATTAATTATATTTGTGGAAGAAACTATGAACAGTTTTAGAATACTCAGATATCAGGACTATATAAATTTATATGGCAAATTCCATTTTTCTTCTTATTTCTTTTATAATTGTACAAGTTTCTGGATTATGGAATTGTCTCTCCTCTCCCACTACACACCCCTTGGCAGGTACCAAGAAGTTTCTGTTCTTTAGCTTCTGTGAGAAATCTAGGTGTGTTTAAGATGGGCAAATAAAGGTCCCCAAGAATGTGTGTGATCCTCCACACCTGTCTTTCCCCTATAAAGAAAATAAGATTCAGAAATAATGCTCTTAAAGCAGGTCTTCTTTAAGAAACCAGTCCTCAGCCTCTTAAGAAAGAATCCAGTGAAAGAAAATGTAGTTGAGAGATTAAAAGGAACCCAAGAAGAAATCAAAGCAATTTGAGAAATATGAACAATTAAAACCAGGTAATTTTCAGATCCCATGATCAGTTAGACTACAAGGCTTGCAAATGTCATACTATCCTAAGTCATAGGTCATAATATAGACCAGCTCATTTGTCATAAACCTCCAGAATGACTTCTCAAGTCTGGGAGCCACCCAAATGATCTCTTCTGCCAGATCACAGTAAGAGGTAAAGTTTGATTTCCCCAAATCATCAAGTTCCTTTATAAAATGGCATTTGTGAATACAATAACAGCTGAGGCTTTAATATCTCTGAGAAGGGACACCTTAAATTTGTTTCCCCAGTAAACTTGATTTATAGAACTACATAAGGTAGTTATTCATGATAGATATTAGTGACTTGGAAAGTGGGAGGAGTCTGAGAATTCTCTGTAATGGGAATGAGGGAAGTATATTAGGTAAGACTGGAATTAAGAACATGCTACCTGTCTCAGTAGCAGAAAAATAAAGAACACTGGAAGGAAATCTCTAGGAATTTGGGAACATTGTGGTGACATGACACCAACTCTGTTCACCTGAGATTGATCTTTTGGGGCAGAATTTCTCAATCTTGGTACAATGGACATTTTGAAATGTATGGTTCTTTTGTAGTAGGGATGATTCTTTATGTAGTAGGACATTTAGCAGTAATAAGCTGGTCTAACCACTGGGTCCTATTGGCACCCTCCTTCCAATAGCTCTCACAAGCAAAAATGTCCCAAGACATTACCCAATGTCCTCCAGGAAGCAAAAGTGGCCCCAGATGGAACCACTACATCATGGTCTCTCCTTGATCAACTCTGACCTCAGCAAAAAACTGTTTGCTCCTTTAAAACTCACCTATATGCACCCCAAATACCTTGCTTCTGGGGCATAACAAAGGGAAAATAAATTCAGAGAGGCACATATATAAAAAACAATCCAGCACATAAACTATGACTGACCAAAGCACTGGGAAACACATTTGAGGATTTCATCCTACCTGCTGGTTGCTTGCTCTTCATGGATGCCATCTTTCACCTTCATCAGAGGAAAAATCCTCCCAAACACATGGAAACCTTATACCAAGAGTTCTTTCTCCAGTCTACATTCCCAAGGTCTTCTGTCTCAATTCCTATTAGTTGTCTGAGGTGATTACTCTGCCTCCAGGTAGCTGATACAGGAATGTTCTCAATAGATATCCATGTCTCAATAGGACAGAATAACCATGGCATTTATTTAATTAGAAGTTCTTAATATTACAGCATAATCTAATGAAAAATCATGAGTTCTGTTTCTGACCACATCCTTTGCTTCCGTGTGGTCTTTAGAGTCGCTATGGTGGACATGGCATAGCAGCTGCCTAATGAGGGAAATTCATTTTTGGATGCTCAGTTGCCTATTGCCTGCATGATTTCTGGATTGTCTGCCTCTAAGGTATTTTCTGCAAAAAGAAAAAGTTACTTTCAACTTTCAAAATATCTGCCCTAAATTAACCTCCTAAATTCTGTGGTCTCCAAAACCAAAGAAGAAAGTAACAGCCAAAGCTTAAAATTAAGGTGAACGAATGAATGCTCTGTTTCTTGGAGAATGTTTCTACAGAAGAAGAGTTTGGGTTGGGTACATTCCCCTTTGCAGAAACCAAAAATCCTAACATGTTGAAAATGAGTTCATTGGACTGGGTGTGGTGTCACACACCTGTAATTCAAGTGCTGGGAGGCTAGAGGCCAAGGATCTCTTGATTTCACGGGTTCAAGACTACCCTGGGCAACATAGCAAGACCTAGTCTTGAAAAAGCACCTGGGTGCAGTGATGGGCACCTGTAATCCCAGCTACCTGGGAGGCTGAGGCTGGGGATCGCTCCCCATGGGTTCAGGACTACCCTGGGCAACATAGTGAAATTTAATCAAGGAAGGGAGGGAGGGAGGGAGAAAAAAGAGAGAGAAAGAAAAAAAGAAAGAAAATGAACTCATGGGAAATTTAGGAACCAAACTGAAGTACCCAGAAAATATTTGGACATGCACTTAGGTTCAAAGGGGCACAAATTCCATGTGATAAAGAAACAAGAAAAAATACCGTGCTTGTTCATGAAAGTTTTGGTTAAAGATTCCATGGTATTTCATTCTTCACACAACCACTTCTTTGCTTTTTAGTATTGAGCAAGTCAACTTTTTCAGGTCCTAGTTTCCTCATCTAAAAAATGAGATCTAGATTATCTTTTTGAGTTCCAGAATCTTATATGTGCATACATATGACATATGTATATGCCAGACAGTAAATTCTCGTGTGTTTTTATTTTTCAATGCAAGGTATGAATTAGGATTTTGTCATGCAATCACTTTTCCAAAATATTCCAAAATGTTCCCTGGTTTTAAATCCCTTACATTCCATCAGATATGATATTCTCAATTCTGTTACAGATACACCTCTGTTAAGGGGAGATACCATTTTCTCTGCCCCCACTCAGAGTATCCATGTTGGATTAGAGGGTTCAGTGTGCCATGAACCAAACTTCCTGTATGGGGAGCTCCTGGGATCTAGGGGTGGAGTTAAACAACTATGCTGGTATATAACTGAACATATGTGGGTTTGGGTCCTTGCTTCTGCAGCACTGACAAGCATCCAGATACCTTTACATTATAGCACAATGACTGGTATTGACCACATGTTGATCACTGAAACCTTTTTCTTCTCATTTTTTCTGCCCCCCCCCCCCAGGTGCCTTTCTAGATAGACCTTTTTCCCCTTCATTTCTCCGTATCTGTCTGGGTTTTTTTTTTGGGGGGGGAGGGAGGGGGGTTGTCTCAAATTATTGAGTGGATGAAAACTCACATGCAGGTGACCCAGTTTGCCCTAGGGCTGCCCTGGAACAATTTGGCATACATTGTGAGGCCCTTGTACCCATAGTTTACCAGTCCAAATGACCCTTCCAATTGCATTGGTTTCTGTGCTCTGATTGTGAACACTCAGCAGCATATTTTGTCTCCAATTTAGAGAAGCTTGGTTTTACTTCAATAAAACTCTGTGTGTGTGTTTTGACTTAAACATGGATTCAACCACTAGCTAGCTAAGCAGTCCCCCTTCATACTTTTCCATAGATTTTCTTGGTATGGGTAATCTGATAAAAGTCTGGTACATAGGAGATGGCTTTGCTCCTGTGGGCATACATTTGGAACTCGATTTCAAATGCAGGTTGAGAATTTGTGATTCTGGGGGCTGTCTTGGGTGTGTGTTTAAGCATTTTATACAACATTGTTTTTGGCTTGAGAAGAGGTGAGCCTTTTACTTTGGCTGCCAAGACTCCGCAAGGATGCAGGCTGCACCCTGTAGATTAGATCGAACTACTTTGACCACCAATAGTACACAAATTCTGACTGAAAAGGCTAAGAGTACTCAGGCTGCCCTCTGTAAACTAGATTTAATAATTTCAGCCAAGATCCTGTAAGAGCAAATTCTGGCTGCCTTCTGTATAGCACATTTAGAAAATGCAGGAGCCAATTTGATAACACAAAGAGGGAGACACTCTCCCCTTATTCTGATAGCTGTATAAGGGGAAGAGCAAGTAGAAGAAGACAATTACTTAATGGAAACATATACTCCACCAGCTGAGAACCCCCTTTAAGAAGCCAGTGCCCCTCATGTGGGGATCCAGTGACACTACAGGGCTAGTTGACTCTCCAGGATATGTTCTTCTCACACCAGAGTGCTCCTAATTTGGCAAAAGGACATGCCCTAGGGTTAGGTATTCCCTTCTTCACCAGTTCCTTATGGGTGGATTGAACAAACCAGCAATATGTGAGATATTATTGTTCATACAACCCCTTTTGCCCCATGAATCTCCTGAATTGGAGAAATGCTGTCCCTTCATACCAGTAGGATTCTAAAAATCTGACTAAGTTGCTATACTGTTTGTCTCCCATCTCCTACCTGAGCAGATGTACGGTCTGTATTACAAACACTGTTAATGTCAGGTGAAAGGAGAATGGTTTTAAGGGAGGCTATTGAGGAGGCTCATCACTCTACCAGGAGAATCTAGAAATCCCCAAACTGGAAGACCCTAACTGGGGCCCCAATAATGGGAAAATGGAAAAGCTAGGACACAATAAAGTATGCTTATTGGTAGGGCTGAGGCAGGGAATACCTACGTGAAAGAGTTTTGGTTAGATACTAGGAGTCCAACAAAAAGTCATTAAGTATCCATCTAAGTTTCTAGAAGTCAATAGTGAATTCAGATGCTCTGGGAAAAGCTCAGATGATTAATATGATGTTCACTGGACACAGCACTTCAGCTATAAAGAGAAAATGAACCAAGGTAGAGGTGCCATAGAGACAAGTCCTTCCCAAGTGGTGAGTTTATCCTTTAGCATTTACAATGCCAGAGAGGAAAGGAGACCTAAACCTGTGACAGCTTTTGTAGAGTGTGAGCACAGGACGGGGTTGGAAAGGGACAGGGATGTGGAGATGAAGTAAGAGAACCTGTAAGATGAATCAGTGTGCTTATTGCAACGAAAAGGGACATTGGAAAGACAGGTGTTCCAGGATAGAAACAAGAAGGGGGAGAAGGAATGAGAAAATAGAAGGAAAGGAAACATACGACATCATAGAATGAGGATTCAGACAAGGGTCATAGAAGAATTACAGGCAGAGTAGAAGAAATGAAACAACAAAAGGGGAAAGAAGGCTAGTTCAGGGCTCAAATGAAGAAAAAGGGAGCCCGGGGACTGCACTTTATCTGAAAAAGCCTAATATGACAATCTCCTTGAAGCCCCCAAGTAACTTTCAATCATGGGGGACCATTTGATTGGTGGGGTTTTTTTGTTTGTTTGTTTTTGTTTTTTGTTTTGGGTTTTTTTTTGTTTTTTTATTTTTTTGGTTTTTATGTTTTTTTGGGAGGTATACACTGGAGCAACCTATTTGGTTTTTAATTCTAAGTTAGCTCAGGTCAGCAGAAGAGTGTATCAGTCACTGAGATAACAGGGAGGACACCACAGAAAGCTTTCTTAGAAGTCTTAGAATGCTAATTTAGTGACACAAACCTCCAAGAGAACTTTCTATAAATGAAGTGTCCAACCCCAATCTTTGGCCAAGACCTGTTAAGTGAAAATGATTGCATATTTTGTATTCCATAAAATTGATGGATAAGGTATTCCATGAGGAGTAAATGAAAACTAAGGGAACTCTCTGTGTCTGTGTGTTGTATGTCTACATGTCTTCTCCTTTCTAATTATTTTGACTGCAAAGAATGAAAACTGGTATAGATAGTCCCTATAAATTTTTGAGCTCAGCAATATAAAAGAAACTGATATAAGTACTTGCACAAGGTATGGTCTGGGTTAATTTTCTTCTAATGGGAACTAATTTAAAATTTAACAAGTTGGTTTGAAACATATATGCTTATAAGTTTGCATTAAATATAATTTGATTCTCTTCTAGCTGGGTTCTTGATGTTGGGTAAATAAAATACTTTAATCTTGGGTAAAATGGGAGTTGAGAAATTTAAGTTGTTTTTTTTAATTAAATCTCCCCTAAATATAATCAAAATGAAAGGCTGAAGTTCGGCTATTAGCATGGTGTTGATGATTATAACCAGAGCTCTCATTTAATCAAATAGACTTTTTTCCTAACTTGATAGAATTTTCAAATAGACTTTTTTCCTAAATTGATAGAATTTTCCAAAAACTAAATTAGGTAAATTGGTAGTATTTTTTTATTGACCAGCAAAAATTTTATGGAACCTCAGTAGAGCTCCTGAAACACTCCAGAAAATTTTCCCCTTTCTTCATAAGAAAGACATTAGATAAACTTTATGTATTTGGCATTTATCTAGGAAACTGGAATTTATTGAGAAGTACTGTTTTAACCTTGGCATAACCATAAACATTAACATTGGTGTTTTAAAATGTATATGTACCTGATATGTAAATTTCTTGTCAATTTTGATTGTTATTCTAAAATATTATGTTATAACATTGACAGATTTCCTTAACATTACCAGATTTTAACTTTGTTTTATTTGCAAAAACTGTTTCTAGAGAAATTAACAGGAGAAAAATAACATTGCCTGTACTAATTGACAGAACTTGAGAATGGGAATTTTCTACACAGAACTGAGCGAACTATTGAGATGAATACAACTTTGATGATATTCATTTTTTAAATTAAATTGAATATATTTGAACTGAAATGATACTTTTGTTTGTTTTACTTTGACTCAAGAAATTGACTAGAAAAAAATTGTTTTTCTAGGTGTTCAGGATCTGCAGCAATGTGAAGTTACATTTTTGTAAACAGAATTAACTTAATGTTCACATTTTTTTTCTCTCTCCTTGATACTATCATAGTATGGAAAAGTGATCATAATTATTATTACTCAAGGCAGTGTGTACATCTTTGCATAATTTCAATTAGGAATTTGTCTCTCCTTAAACTAGAGAATTGGAAATTCTTTCGATTTGCACCTTTGTCTAAAAATCATCTGGGAGCTGAATTTGAATTGGACCAGGAAGAGTCTGCCACTTTGCTTCTAGGGTTCCAGAGACCTCCAGCAAAGATAGGGATGTTTGCCTCTGTTGACAGGCCTGGCTGGGAATGCCTGAGAAAAAAAGTCCTGGGAATTTCAAGATGAGGAAATCTTCGGTCAAGTCTGATAAGACTGTGGCCTTGGTTGCTAAACCCTGTACAGACCAGATGTTGCTAGCTCAATCTAAGACCTTTTATGGAAAGTTCCAACAAAGCAAATAAAATTTTACTTGGTTATTTTGTCTTGTGAGTTTATGCAGAAATACATCAATGGGTTGAAATTAGATTAAATTTACAAATACAATTTGTTGTACTGCTGGATATCATTGTGATGAAGGTGGAAAGGAAATGATTTTAAACAAGTAAAACCAGTTTTAAAATTTTTCTTGCTTTTTCTCTCTGAGTTTTTTCTGATATTCTGTCTGCTACTTGTTCGATTGACATCTTCAGTTGTTTGTTTTCTCTTTTGGCTCGGACTGATCAATTATATTCTAGAAATGGAAAACTGTTACACTGGCCATCCATAGACAAGGTTTCATGGCTGATTGTTATTTCCTACGTATCTGACCAAAATCTGAAATCAGGGTTTAAGTATCAAGTTGGCGATCTGACATCTCTACCTGGACAACTACTAGGCCAGTATTTAGTGGCCTGTTTCTCACCCCTCACCTAACTTAATCTCCTTTTTAGTCCCCCCACTCCAGACCTGTTCTTAACCATATCAGGGTCCTGACAAGTTCTATTTTTTCCCCCCTCATTGAAGTGTACCTGCAGTGGCTTCATCATGGTTGCTCCTTTCTCACCTGTCAGGTATTATTTTATGCCTCACTTTTTCAAGACCTTCTTTGAATGCATCTTCTAAAGTCAGTCCACAGATTATTTTGTCATGATACTCTGAAACTTCCTTCATAGTATTCAATAGCTAGTAATTACATATTTATAATTATTCAGTGTTTGTCTCTACTAATAATAATATGATAAAAAAACATGAGGGTAGAAATGTCATTCATTTTAGTTACCACTGAATATTTGGCTCTTAGCACAGACTCTGGCATGAGGTTTGTGCTCAAAAACTGTTGAACAGATGACTACACTGATGCAGATAACTCTATATAGAATTTGTCGTTTCCTGTTCCCCACAGTAAACTTACTACTCCAAATATCACCTCACTCATATTTATGGGAATTTTTTTTAAACTCACGGGTTTTACAATCAGTTTTGCATTATTTATCTTTCTTTTTTCTTATTTTATTAATTCATTTTTGTTTGCATACATGTATATAGATATATATCCTATTTATATTTTCAGTACACATTAATAAAGCATGACACATTTAATCAATCAAAGTAGTTTTTTTAAAAAGTGAATTCACTTCTTTCAATCATTCATTCAACTGAACTTAAAATATTTCTAAAGTAGACAAATGGGTCAGAAACTATGGCATATGTACACAATGGACTATCATTCATTAATCAAAACAGAAAAACTTATGTCATTCGTAGCAATGTGGATAGAACTAGAAGGAATCATGTCAGCAGAAATAAACCAGGATGAAAAAGAGAAATACTGGATGGTCTCACTTATATGAGGGATATAAGGAAAACAAACAAACAATGGACAAGAAAAAAATTGAAACTGTTAACAGAACTGAAGAACAAAGCAGAGCGAAGGGGGCTGGAAATAAGGGTAGGAATGGGCACAAGAAATTAAGATGGTTCACAGGTGATAAAGTGGTGGGAGAACCTTGGGGTAGACAATGATGTAAAAATTTATATAATAAAAAATTATATAAAAAAACATGAAACATTCCTAATAGAAAATGATCACCATAATTTCACCAGGATCATGCAAAAAACTAGTCTAATTATTGTTTCTGGTATAAAGAGGACGACACAAGGGCAGAGACCAGGGGATATAAAGTATGGCACACTAGAGTGAATTAGTCTATAATCAGAACCAAAGAGAGTTGGGTAACATGCACAAATAAGAGATTTCCTTATGAACTTTTCCAGACATTTCTAATAAGTCATAATTCACTGAAAAAAGTTGAGTATAGGATTGAATCAGGAACACAGATCTTGCAACAATGCACAGATTATGCCAAAGATCTTTTTGGTCATATTTCAGTTTTAGGATTTTTTTCTATTTTCAACACCTGGAATCCTTAACCACTGACAAGTTTTCCTATTATTTCTCAGTTTTCATCTATACTGTACATATGTAATAGAGTTCATATTACAAGGTTTTGAAATTTTTATTGCATCTTTATGTTGCTACATAGACTTCAGGTAATTCTGAAGGTGAGTAACAATTTACCAAACAGTCAAACTATTTTTCTCCGTGCAAGGGTGCAGAACTCAGAATTTAGTGTGCTCTGTATATATTCTGTATCCACCCTCCTTGGTTCCAGTACCAGTTCTATTAACCTGAAAAGTTACCTACTGGCCTTTGTTTTATAATCTTTTCCCATCTGTAAAATGAAATTAAGTTCATAGGATCACAATGAGAATTAAGTGGAGTATCAAATATAAAATATTTAGATGAATTACTACACAAATATAGTCAGTTTTATTATTGGATGTTTTATCACTAATATTCTTTTGGACACATAGAACTACAATAAACATCTTAATGCATGAAGCTTTTCTTCATTTGTCCTAGTCCCTAAGAAGGTCTTTTCCATGTTTTATGAAGAAGACTAAACTATATCATTTCCTTAGTAACTATACTTCCTCTAAACAACTGACAACTCTAAGCCAGACTGTGAACAAGCTTCCATTGGGTCAGTGTTAAGTAGCACAAAAGCATCCATTTATGCTGGAGTTTAATTTCTGAGGTTGAACTCAGAGTAAACAGGCAGGTGAAGAGGTTGAAATGATGAAAGACAATAGACCATTACCCAAGACTAATGGTGTTGTAAAGGAGATAAATGTCTGTGAAGTAGCACCCTTAAAACCTGTGACCTCTGGGTTGACCTTTCCTTTCAGATTATGGTATGCAAGTTGTTTTGGAGTCTGTGCAAAGTCAGCAATTTGAAAAATGGACCATAAGTGAAACAGGTCTCTGAGGAAGGTGCCCAGGAGAGGTATTACTCCACTCCCTCTATCTATTGTCTTCCAAATTCCCAATCACTTTCAAAATGTTGGAACACTCTAGAGCATATTTTCACAAGTGAACTTTCTTCTAAACAGAAAATGCAGTTAGTCCTTCACCATAATAACAATCTATGCTGTGAGCAAGAAAAAAAAAAGTGAAAAATAGACAAATTGTCCTTTTCTTGGAAGGAGTAAAGTAATTGAAATAAATGATAATAACATTAAGCACTAGTCACCTGTGAAGAAAATGGTATTCATAAGAGTTATTTATTTTTACCAAAGGCATTGAAGAATACAGAGCACTGATGACTTTGCTAGAAGATATCAGAAACCATACACCTGTGATCAGAACTGATAATTTAATTAGTAATAAAGTATTATGGGGATTATTGAAAGCATCTCACACTTAATGCTATAGTATGTTAAATTTTTAAAAAGTTTTCCCTTATAATAAGAATTACTCTTCATACAGAATTTTGAGATACAACAGTAGACATGAGCATAATTCTTCTAGTACCTAAAACACTTATTTATAAATTAATAAAATAATGCTTTTTAATAGAAAAACTAATTAATATAATCCTGTCTTTGTTGATTAGGGTAAGTTGGTTAATAGTTTTATCCAAGTTGTCTTTGCCTTTTCTGATTTTCTTTCTCTTTGTTCCATAAATTAAAATCTATGACAAAGATTGTGGATTTGTCTATTTCTCCTTGCAGTTGTATCTGTTCTTGCTTCATTTATTTTGAAGTTGTATTATTAGATGTACAAATATTTATGACTATAATATTGATTTATTGATTCTCTTATCAAGAAGAAATAGTCTATCTCAGATCATAGTTTTTGCACTAAAGTTTAACTTCTCTGATACCAATGTATACAATACAGATTTTTTAAATGAGTTTTAGGACAGAATACATTCTTTTATTCTTTACTTTTAAACTTGTTATATCTTTACATTTACGTTGAATTTCTTGTGGGCAACACATAACTGGGGTCTTGTTTATCCAACCCAATTATAACTGTCTTTTCATTAAGATATTTGGACCATTTACATTTAATGTATTTATTGATATGGTTATTTTCTATTTGTCACAACTCATCTTTGTTTACTTTTCTCCTCTTCTGCCTATTTTGGACTGAATATATTTTATGATTTTATTTTATATTTTCTTTGTTGACCAGTTAGCTGACTCTGTTTCAGTAACTCAATGGTTATTTTATGGTTTACAATATATATGTTTATATCATTTTTAATTGCAGTCACAATGATTTATGACATACTATAAGGGTTAGGGGTATACGTTTACACCTCTTCAAATGTGTCTTACCATATCACACCCTAAGTGTGATATGGTAAGTGCCAATAATCCCCCACTATAGTGCCAATAATCCCCCACTATAGTCCATTAGGCTCCCTCCCTCCACCATTTTGCTCCCAATCCTCTACCCTCACCTTTGGTAGCTTCAATTTGGAAGTCAGATTTCTAGAGTTTCTCTTGTTTTAGCTTTTCTGCTCCTTTGTTTTGTTTCTCAATATTCTATGTACCAGTAAAATCATGTTTTTCTATTTCTCCTCCGACTTATTTTACTTTGCATAACCCCTCCAGTTCCTTCCATGTTGTCACAAATGGTGTGATTTTATCATTTCTTAAAACTGAAAAGTATTCCATTGTGTGTATCACAGCATACATCTTTAAGTTAAAACAATCTACCTTCTAGCTATACCACTTCATATACGATACATTTGTGTATAATTATGCAATTGTATAAGAAGTATACAATTGAGACATATTATTATTTCTCCCTTCCCAGCCTCTACACTAGTGCTTTCATATATTTTACTTAACACTCCATTACTGTTTTTAAGTAGTAATTTTTTTCTAAAGATATGTAAATAACACTAAATTTTATATATACTAACGTAGTTACCTTTGTTGGTGCTCATCTTTCCTTATTTAGATGCATATTTTATGTGGTATCATTTTCCTTCTGCCTGAAAGAGTCTTTAATTATAATTTCTTATACTGTATATCAATAAGTGATAGATCCTTTCAGTTTTTACATATTTGTAAAGTTCTTCACTTCCAATTTCAGCTCTGAAAGCTGTTTTCTGTGCCTCAGTTCACTCTGACTACTATAGGAGAGTACTACACACTTGATGATTTAAAAACAAAAACATTTATTTTCAATTTTGGAGATTGGTAATAATCCAAGATCAAGAAGTAATCAATCAAGATTAAGATCAGGTTTGGTCTCTCAAAAGGAATCACCCACTTCCACTTTAGAGAGCAGTTTTCTTCTTATGTCCTCAAATGGCAAAAAGAGGTGAAAGAACTCTCTGGAGCCCCTTTTTCATAAGTCCACTAATGCTAGCAAGAGGGTTCTGTTTTTTTGTTTGGTTTTGTTTTGTTTTGTTTTGTTTTGTTTTGTTTGAGACTAGGTCTCACTATTTTTGCCCATGGAACCGCAGGCTCACATTGCCCAGGGTACCACAGACTCAAGCAATCCCCAGCCTCAGCTTCCCAGGTAGCTGGGATTACAGGCACGCACCACCACACCCAGCTATTTTTGGGGATGGGGACTAGGTCTCGCTGTGATGCCCTGAGCAGGACTCAAACCGGGACCCCTAACCCCAGCTGCTTCAAAGGCTGAAGTTTACAGGCACACACCACATGCCCAGATAAGAGGGTTCTATTCTAATGACTTAATTACCTAGTAAAAACCTCACCTATCACTACCAAGACATTAGAAGTTAGGATTTCAATGTGGAAATTATGGATTGATTAAGATACAAATTTGTATCATTTGTAGCATAATGATTATTAAAGTCTAAGCTGGAACTTTTTATTTCATCACTTTTAAAGTAGTACCCTAATCTCTCTTTGTTGAGTATGAGATATTTTTCCATCCCTTAACTTCAACTTTATTCTAGAAATTAGAGTTTCATCCTTTGGGGGTTTGCTTTTAATATTAGACAAGCAATATCTGAGTAGCTTTTCATCTAGCATTATTTTCCACTTATAAGGAAAATTCCTTCTCAACCTTATAATGAGGTTTTTCAGTCTGGATCATGGAAACAGGATCAATTCTCAGATCTATGTGTACTCAAATTACTGTTCCCGCTAATTCCTTTCTGTGGTTGTTCTTTCTCCAGAGAGTGAGAACACTGATCAGTACTCTACAGAATATCTGAAGGAGTCTTCTGCAGGTCTCTGAGTTCTTAATCTTTCTAGCTCTATTCTCTCTAGGACTCTTCCCTCTGAACTCCAGTTGGTTTATCTCATCATACTCTTAACTTAATCTCCTTAACCCTTAACTTAAGCTCTTTAAATTCAGTTCCATGGTCTGAAAAAGCTTTCAAGGCAGGAAGTTGAGCCAATCTTGTTTGTTTACCATCTCTGAAGGATCACTGTCTTTTGTTGCCTAGTTTTTAATGTCTTGAAAACATTGCTTTGTGTATTATACCTGTTTTTTCTGTTGTTTCGGGCAGAAGGATAAGCCCAGTTTCTATTATGCCATCTTGAATAGAAGCCATATTCCCTCTCTTGTGTCCTGTGGAAAGTCTAAAACTTTTCTCATTTTTGTTTCTTTGTATGTAAACTATTTTTACAGAATCTTCTTATTTCTGATGTCCTGAAACATCACAAAATTTCAAGGTGTTTTACTTTGGTAACAGTCAGTTTGCATCCATTGTGCGACTTTTCAGTGAGTCCTCTAAGTCTGAACAGTCATACTTCGAATTTTGGGAAAATCTGGAAAGGGGAGACACAGTTCTTGTTAAGAAATTTCCTTTCTTTGATTTTTCTTCATTTTCTTTTAGTTTTATAGTTACCTGAATTTTGAATCTAAGGATGATTTTTTTATTTGCTTTCCTTTTTAATTTTTCCCCTGTAGGAAGCTTCCTCTGCTTTTGTCTTCCAAACTGGCAATCTCAATGAGGTATTTTTGAAAGTTTCTGTGGTTTTCTGCATTATGTTTGCTTCCTTTGAGTTTCATTTTTGACATCTCTCTCTTTCATATTAGACATTTTTCTACATTGAGTATGATTTAAAGAAAGAATTGTGAAAGTAAATCTGAACCATCCCATCATTCCAGATTCTAAAAAAATAAAATAAAACTATCTATCATTACTTTATCATAAAGACACAATAGCCAAAGTCACCTCAATAGGATAATAATGGCAATAGATTTGAATACACTGTGTGTTTTTAGGAATGGTGAAGCAAAACAAAACTTAATTGCCCATCACAGGGAAGCGTCCTAGGGAAAACAGACCTACACAGATTAAGAACTCCAGAGACTGGCAGAAGACTTCTTCAAGTATTCTGTAAGTTGTAATGATCAACCCATTATTTAGAAAACTGCAGATAAAGAGAAAGCATCAGGCATATATTATACATTTTCTAGATGTAAGCAAATATCAAATGAAGGGAGTTTCTTTTTACAACAAATAAATTACAACCAATAAATGAAGGGCATACATAATTTGCATCCTTTAGTAAATTAGTGGATGAACATCCAATAACTCCTCAGAAAAGAGAAAGGCACACAGAAATTATCTGTCTTCAATCTGATAAGGACTTCAAATCCAATTTATAGGAAATAAAGAGAGCAAAAGAATATATGAAATTATATCACATAGATGCAATCAGTAATTACTAGAAATTCTGTGTAGGAAACTGTTTCTTCAAGAAATAAATTGCAAACAAAAAGATGAAGAGGATATGATAGATGATAAGATACTAAAAGATATTTCAACTAACTGCAGTTTGTAACTGAATTTAGAACTGTTTGAAAAAAAACTGTAAAAACTGTATGACATTTATAAGGCAGTTTAAAATTGGAATGCTGATTATATTTTGAATATTAAGGAACTATTGGAAGTTTATAATTCTTAGAATAGGAAAGCAATTATGATTTTTTTAAAAATCAATATTGTTTAGGAATATATGGTATAAAACCCTTAAAGGATGAAATGTCTTGTCAGGGATTTGCTAATTATGTTTTTTTTTTTTTATGTTTTTTTTAAAGAATCAATATTGTTTTAAAAAATATGGTATAAAACCCTAAAAGAGTGAAATGTCTGGGATTTGCTTCTATGTCAGAAAATGATGGTGGGTGAAAATATATATAGTACAAGATCAGTCATGATTGTTAATCATTGATACTGAACAATAGGTGTGGGAAGGTTTTCTACACTATCATCTCTACTTTTGTGTATTTTTGAGAATTTCTTTTTTAATGCTTTTTGATATATTCACAAAATTGTGTGACCATCACCACATTTTAGTCTTGAACGTTTTTTTAAAATAATGTATATATTTCACATCTTTGTATTCTCCGGGGTTCACCCACCACCTTTCCTCCCTGACCACTCCTACCCATCCCCTCATCCCAAGTTGTGTACTTTAGTTTCGTTGTTAACTTGCTTTGACTTTTCCTCCTGGCCTTTTGTTTGTTTTTCTTCTATCCCATATATTAGTGAAACCATTTGGTGTCTGCCTTTTTCTTTCTGATTTGTTTCTGCTAATATGAGCTCTGCTAGGTCCATCCATGTTATCTGAAAGTCATCAAATTTGTCATTTTTAATTGATGAGTAATATTCCATTGTGCATATATACCACATTTCTATACTATAAATCAAGATACCTAGAAATTCTTTGAGTGACCAGGACTTGTGCGTTCTTTCGTAGGTCCCCTCTGCCCAGGAACTGGTACTTACTAGCATATGAAAGTATTTTCTCTGGAACAGTTCAGTTTCTCCAAAAAGCAAATTTTTTCTCCTGCCTGAGAAATATTATCTTTAATTTTATTTTCAGAGGAGAAAGGAGAGAAGCAGTCTAAGGATCCCACATTGCTTTATGGAAACTTTTACTTACTCCTGTATTTCAGCTAAACAATATTCTGGGCCTCCACTGTTTTTCATATCCCTGAATGATTCTAAATATTACATTTTCAATGATATTTTCGGGTAAGAATCTCTTGCTTAGACAGCATCAGGGAGGTCTTGGGAATCACTTGCTCACTTTACAGAATCTCAGTTCAGCAAGTCTGAAAGTTGGTTCCATACCTCTTTTTTTTGAGACTAGGTCTCACTATGTTGTCTGGGGTTGTCCCAGTCCCACAGACTTAAGCAATCCCCAGCCTCAGCCCACCAGGTAGGTGGGATGACAGGCACCTGCCACCATGCCCAGCTGCTTTTTTGAGACCAGGTCTCACTATGTTGCCTTGGGTAGTCTCGAACCTGCAAACTCAAGCAATCTCTGGCCTCTTTGCCTCCCAGCACTTGGATTACAGATGTGCACCACCATGCCTGGCTATCATACTTTCTTATCCTTGGGGTTTCTGGTACCTCTATATTCTTGCAGGAGAAGATTGACAGGAAACACTTGTTTTATTTGCCATCTCATGGTCCCTCATCAGGATCCCTCTTAGTAGATAATTTAGATTTTTACCTTCTTTATCCTGTTATGTCAGGTGAAATTCCTTGTACTGTACATAATCTTGCAAACACTGGTATAAATTTATCTTCCTTTAATATTCCTTCCTTCCTTTGGGGGATATTGGGAGGAAATGGAGGAAAACATATGGAGCCAATGCATCCTTTTTGCTAGAATATAGAGTTATGACTTTGATTTAAAATAAAAGCTGCTTCATAAAAAAGAATGTTATCTATCTTATGTACCATCGAATAGAAGTCATGGCAGGAATAATTTGGAATACTGTATTATACAATGTTTACTTTTTTGATGATTGTGATGGGTGCCAGAAGGTCAAAAGCACAAGAGTGAATGAAGACTCTTACTCTTCTGCTCTGCAAAGAAAAAAGGAAAATGTACAGAGCTCAGAAACTGATCAGTAATGTATTTTCCATTATACTTTTTAAAGTTACATTTGAAATATTTTTGGCTTTAACTTTCCTTCCCTCATACCAATCATTTTAGTTGTTAAGTTTGTTTAGAAAGCAATTTTTAAAAGATTATACTTATAACCACAAACTAGTTTGAGTTGGGGTATGTCTGCTGATGTAGAACTCTTAAAACATCCATTAGCACACTTCTCTTGTCACTTATCACCTTAGAGGTCAAACCTTTGATATGAAAGTTGTTTATAAACTGGTAGCTTTATTTTTAAAACAAAAAGGAAGGGATGAAATGAGGATGGGCAAAAGACTGTACACTTAAAACTTTTAAAGATCTGTACATATTATGAACAGATCTAGGTTCATGTGTATTTTATAACACTCCCATCAACCTCTAATCTTCTGTTGGAACTTGATGTAAAAGGTCTCAATCTCTTTCTAAAACCTTGAGGTATTGTTGGGAAGCCAGTTTTTTTTGTATAATCCCTCAACAAAAGGAGATAATAATAACTTTTACTTAGATGACACAATTTCATGAAGCTTGTGATTATCTATTTCACAATTATTTTGGTATCATGGAAACCTGTTGTGATGTCTTCCATTTTTTTGAGACATAGTCAAGACACTGAACTGACCCAATTCAACAGATTATGTCCTTCAAATAGCAATACCCCTTGTGGCTATAGGGGTTATTTGTTATTAGTGGACCCAAAATCCATCATCCCTCAAAGAATTTCATTCATGACACATCTTCACCCCTCCCTATGTATCCATCATAGAATGTCATCCATTATTGTAGATATCCATCCACCCACCCACCCCCCAAGTCCAGTTTTGTTTGAGTTAAGCAATCTATACATTCCATTCCCCTGACCATCACTACTGAATCAGCAGTGAGTTTGTGGCATATATGGTATATTCTGAACTGATCAGAATAAATCTGAGGACACTTGCTTTGGAATATCAAACCCTTGAAGTGTTGCAATCATTTATACTACCATGAGGTAGGTCAGCCTGAGAATGGAGCTGATAAATGATGGGAAGTAGAGACAGTAAAATCATGGAGAAACAAAACTGGAACCTCAATTATTCACCTACTTTGAAACCCACCTTACTCTGCACATTCTCTGATGTAAAAACTCCCCTGTATTGTTCAAGTCAATTTGAGCCAGGTTTCCTGTCACATAAGACACAAAGTGTCCAGGCTTATAACAGTCACCTTGAAATCTATCCTTAGGGAAGCACCATTCAAATTATACTTAACTTCATTTGAAAGTGCAGAAATGTACACTGACTTTCAGAAATAGGCTTGGAGACTTTGAGAAGTTGAGAAATGCCCTAAAAGTAAAGTAAAATAAGAAAATGAGCTTGATTTCTAGATGATTTTCTCGGTGCCTATGTGTTCTCTCTCAAACTGGTATGTTTCTCATATATGGTGATGTATAACTCTCACTTTCAACATAACCCCTCTATTTGATGGGTATTCTGAAAACTCGTATAAAATATTTATATATCATTCCCATACTAACCAAATAAAATGCTCTAACAGGGAAAAAGAAATAAAATCTGTTAGCTAATTTTGCTAGTACTTATGCCACAAAACTCAAACAATTTGTAGTAAGCAGAATAATGCCTCCTCCTCAATCCCTCAATAATGCACATCTTAATCCTCAGAAACTCTGAATATGTTAAATTATGTTGTAAAAGAGAATTTGTGTTCTAGATGAAATGCAGTTTGCTAATCTACTGGCCCTGGGGGACAAAGATGAACCGGGCTTGTCCATGGGGGCATTGATTGATTACAAGCCTCCTTGTTAGTGAAAGGTGAAGGCAGAAAAGAGAGAATCAGAAAGGTGGCAATGGGAAACAACTCAACCAAAGGCTAAGGGCTAAGGGAAACATGGCCACAAATCAAGGAATGTGAGTGTCTTGAAAAAAAACACTCAAGGAAAGTATCACTTCAAAAAAGAAACAAGTTGTCTTCTAAAGTCTCCAGATGGATCACAACCCTTTTGACACCCATTGGCTTAGCCCAGTGAAATCCCCTTCAGATTCTGACCTCTGGAACTGTAAGATAATACATTTGTATTGTATAAAGTCACTGAGGTTTTTTGAATTTATTATACCAGCTAGCAACTAATATAGACATTGTTGTTTTTAAGTTGAGCTCTGCTAAGAGGAATATATTTTGTTCAATAGAATGAATGTAGAAAAGTCTAGCAGGAACTCTAAAGGTTAGTTTAACTCAAGGTAGGTCATTCAGCACATCTTCATATCTTTGGAACATAGTTTAATAATAAAAACTTAGTTAATTCTCAAAAAAAATCCTTATCATTGCTATCCCCAATTTATAGATGAGAATACTGAAGCTTACACAGATAAAATAATTTGTCCAATATTTCAAAAATAATACATGGAAACACTAAGACTTAAACCCAATTTTACTAACCCTGAAACCCAAGTCTTTTCATTCTATACATTATCAAAGATGTTCATATTTGCACTGAACACTGGACTAAATCTAACAAACCTCTGAAAGTCATGGATGAGTGGTACTATCAAAGTTTTATTTGTCCACTTGTTTGCTCTTTGAGATTTTATTCTTCATTTGATTTGGCTGGTTATTTTACTAAAATCTTAATCTTAGGTCATGCTGTACAATTAAACTTATTTCTTTGGAAATTGAACTCTCTTTGCTGAGGGTTCAAAGTAGTTGGGTTTCTGATAACTGAGGTCTAACTATACAAATCAAGAATAGCATACACTTTTTGAATACTGATAATAATGCAGCTTGGGAAAGGTGCCTTGGGCAAACTGAAGCCACTCCACACAGGACCGTTTGCTTCATCTTTGAAAGAACTACAGATTTCAAAGAAAGGAAGAAGTAAGTACCTGTGACCTAATTCCACTGTGTAACATAACTTTTGTGGGTCACCTGATGTGACTGTCAAAAAAAAACAGAATGTAGCTTCCTCAAGAATCTGCTTTGGTGATGGGTGTGGGGTGCCAACACACAACTAAATGGGTATGAACCTGTATATCTAATACAGTTTTGCAAACCAACATTACCTCAATAAAAGATACTATGATAAAAAAATCACCTGTGAGTCACCTGCAACCACTTGTCAGAGTCCTGAGTGTGTGAGGTGGGCCCCAACTTCCGTGTCATCTCACTGATGTGACCAAGTCTCAGGCTTCACTCTTTGACTATGATTCCTGGCCCATAATCAGAGCATGTGTCTGCCTGTGTCCATTGCACTCTCACTGTAAGAACCAAGGTTACCTTTCCTTATGATCCTTTCATCTACAGGACCTAAACTAGACACTGTAACCTAGACAATCCTTATTGCCAATAATCAATGCAAGCAGCCTATTGTGACGCAAGTTGCAGTGCTAGCATCAGAGTTACTGATCTGCATCGGTTTTTATTTGGTTTTAGCAGTTAAACAGACACACCAGGCAGGGCAAGGGCAGGGCCAGGTGCCAGGTTGGGGGGGCAGGAAGCAGGTGAAACCCCTAGGTCCCCAGAAATCCTCACACTCTTTCTCTGGAATTCTCTTAGAAGAGAACTCTTGTGCTCTCTGTCATTCTCATGTGCTCCCTCTGCCCTTTATCCCCTCTCTCCCACACCCAGGTGTACACATACCTGCACACCCCCTGGGCTGTGTGCAGTACCACAGAATGGAAGGAAAAAGCCTGACCAACTTACTTACCTACAACACTTTCCCTTCATTTTCCAGTCATTACAGAATGTTGTCAAGGATATATTACTGCTCTGATTTTGCAGATGAGGAATCTGAGGGTGAGAAAAGTTAAGTGACTTTCTAATCTATGACAAAGGAGCCAAATACATATACTGAAACAAGGATGACTTCTTCAATAAATGGTATTGGGAAAACTAGACAGCTGCATGCAAAAGAACAGTACTAGACTGCAATCTCACACCATATACCAAAATCAATTCAAAATGGATCAAGAACTGGGATGTAAAACACTTCATGATTTAAGTTTTAGTGATGCTTTTAGGGATTCATCACCAATAGCAAGGAAAACCTGGGGCTACATCAAACTAAAAAACTTCCATAGAGTGAAAAAACCACCACTAAAGTGAAAATATACCTTACTGAATGGAAGAAAATATTTGCATACCTTACATCTGAAAAATAACGGATATCAAAAATATACAAAGAACTCATAAAATCCTACAAAAGCATAACAGATAGCCTAATCAAAAACTAGGCAAAAGAACAAAACCCAAGGATGTCTGCAAAATGGTCAGCAGGAACATGAAAAATTCTTCAAAATCTCTTGTTACTAGAGATATGCAAAACAAGACCACAGTAGGATACCATCCCATACCTGTGAGAAGTGTCCACATTGAGAAGACCAAGAACAAGTGCTTAGCAAGGATGTGGAGAAAAGGGAATCCTCTCACCTTGCTAATGGGAATGCAAACTGTTTCAACCCTTCTGGAAAGCAGTATGGAGGTATCTCAAAACATTAAACATGGATATGCTGTTTGACCAGGAAACTCAGAGGAATGTACGCAAAAATTTCAAAAATAATAATTTGAAAGGAAACTTTCACCCCCATGTTTATTGCAAGACCATTTACTATAAACTATGGAAACAATCTTTATACCCCAGAACAAATGAGTGGATCAAGAAGAGCTAGGTATAGTGGTGTGTGCCTGTAATCCCAGGGAGAATGAGGCAGGGGATCACTTGAGTCCATGGGTTCAAGAGAACCCTGGGTAACATAGTAAGACCTAGTCTCAAAAAACTGAAAGAAAGAAGGAAAGGAAGGAAGGAAGGAAGGAAGGAAGGAAGGAAGGAAGGAAGGAAGGAAGGAAGGAAGGAAGGAAGGAAGGAAGGAAGGAAGGAAGGATGGAGATGTGGTACATTTACACAGTGGAATATGACTACAATCTAAAATGATAAGCTTGCAATTTGTGGCAACATGGATAGAGCTTAAAATGATAACTCTAAGTGAAATAAATCAGAAGGAAAAAGGTAAATACCAACCAGATGGTCACTTATAGGTAGAATATAAAGTAGCTAAATTAATAATTAGATACAGACAAGCTGAAAAACTAGCTCTTGATACCTAACTACAGAACTGAAACACCAAAGCAGATAGATAGGAACAAAGAGGGAAGGACAATGGTCTATGGTGATATGATATGGGATGGTAGAAGATACACTATGGTGGTATATACCTGATAAGAATATCCCAATAGTATTTCAGATAAAAATAAATTAATTATTTTTTAAAATTATGTAACTTTCACTAATATACTCCACAAATATGTGCTGAGAACTTAGTACTCTGGTAGATATTTTGCTAGACCCTGAAGATACAGGTAAAAGTGCTCAAGATCTAGTCTGAGTTCCTGGAGGAGGTGACACATGGACTGAGTCTTCATGTTTGCATAGGAATTGCTTAGTTGAATAGGTCAAGGAAAAGAAAAGGAATTCCTGAGGAAAAAACAAGAGACATGAAGTAATTTAATGTGGGTGGGAACTCCATAAAGTTCAATGAAGTTGGAGTATAGAGGGAAGGAAGATAAAAGTGGGAAATGAGGCTAGAAATTCTGACAGAGACAGATTTTAGTAGCTTTAATTTCCTATATTAAAGTTTTTTTTCTCCTAAAATTTTAAAGCATTTAAATGTAGATGTTGACAAGAACACAACGTATCAATGAAGAAGCTTCCATCTTCTAGATGCTAACATTTCATGTAAAAGTGTAGAAGTAGCTGGGCACGGTGGCTTGTGCCTGTAAGCTTCAGCCTCTGAAGCGGCTGGGGTTAGGGATCGTGGTTTGAGTCCCGCTTGGGGCCTGTAGCAAGACCTAGTTCCAAAAAATAGCTGGGTGTGGTGGCATGCGCCTATAATCCCAGCTACCTGGGAAGCTGAGGCTGGGGATTACTTGAGTCTGTGGTACCCCGGGCAACAAGAGCCTGCAGTTCCACGGGCAAAAATAGCAAGACCTGGTCTCAAAAAAAAAGCGTAGAAGTAGAAACAACCTAATAGCCACTGAGAAAGATAATATGGTAACAGAATATTACATAGACATAAAAAGGAGATTTTTCTAAATGTAACAATTTAGATCAAACTTAAGTATATCTTGCCAAATGAAGTAAATCAGTCACAGAGGACAAATTAGCAGAACAATGACAAAAAGATGTCACTCTCACTGGGGAAAATACTTGTTAAAAAAAACCAATGTTAATTCTTTTGATGATGGTAAAATAACATATAATTATGTAATCCAGATATATGCCTGTCCTCTATGAGACATGGGTGCTAGTCTTTGAATATCCTGTGTATATACTATGAATATACTATGAATGGGCAAATATACTCATATTTTAAATTTTATTTTCTTCCAGTGTCCGCATGTCTGCAAAGAAGAATGCGGTAAATACTAGTAAGTGAATGAATGAATGTTACAAAGGATGTGGATTAAAAATAAAAACTATGTAGAACTCAAAGGGATCTTAGAGATAAATTTGTGCAATCTCTGCTTTTACCAGCTTAGGAAATAGAGGTCATTAAAGGGTTTTATTATTCTTATCTATAAAAATCATCCCAGGGCTCACAGAAGTCAGCTAAAGTAGAGAAAGTGTCTTTGCCAAGCCTCGAAAGAAAAGAGCCCTGTGAACAAAGTGAGTCATAACAACTCCTTCTAATTGTGGGAACCAAACAGCAGCAGGTTGTAAAAGGAAAATGCAGCATGTTCCCATAAACCATGGGATAAGTTTTAGGGACAGTGTGTAACTGCCCTAAGCATATTCACCCCTACCTTATCTATTATGGTACCTATCCTTGAGGAGGTTACAATCTAGTAGATAAACTATACAAGCCCTGCAATGACTTCAAATTACTCAGAGAACCACTTTCAAACAGAATCATATTGATAGATTGGAAGCTACAAAGAGGGAGGTACTCAGGGATGTAGGAATGCTATCCTGTCCTTTAGGGAGACCACCACTCATGAAACAAGGCTCATCACCCCTCTGTTGAAGACTTAAATTGCTTGGTTTTCTTCATAAAGATGGGAAACTATACCAACCCATGACACTTTCTCATGTCTGCCTAGTGAATATTGCTTTGACTGCAAAGAAGCTCTTTGGCCAGTATTAGAGACACAGCACAGAGCACATTTGTCTTTGATGTCCACTTCATGGAGATATCAAATATAGCCATGCCTAAACTACCATACTCCCCCCAACTCACTTCCCAGATTAGATTAGAAGTTAAAAAGGGACAGCAACAATCATGAACTTTGACTTAATGTCTCCTTGCCTAAGACTGTGCCAGAAAGAATCATCAGGGTTAATACTAAAAGAGTGTAGTCCCAAGGGATCATTTCACACCTCATTTGTCTGCACTCAGGGTTGCCTTCTATTTGTCATAAATAACTGCATTCATTGATGTGCTCTGCTTTGTACTGCACTCTTTTCTATCCTTGTGTGAACAAAAATGTGTTGGTTGTAAGATTCAGTGGGCTTGCTTTTGAGCAGAATGATTCATCATAGGGTGTAGGCTAGGGGGACTCAGCAGAATAAGCATCCCGGGGTCCCCACTTCCCTCTGCCCATGGGATTAGTTTCTTAAAAGAGAAGTGCCACAGGCCTGGGATGCTATAATTATCTCAGCCATTTAAGGATTATGCTCCTGGGAGACTATAATTATCCAAATATTGTTGCATTCAGGGATATTTTACTTACAAGGGAGTGCCTTCATTTTTACAGGATCTTTCAAGGGGGCCCAAAAGGTGTGTCCTCTCTAATGTGGTTCCTAAAAGGAGCTAGGAATAAACAACTGCATTTGGCATGAGGGTGGGGCCCAGCTGAATCCAATGCAACCAAGGACATTCAACTTGGGTAAAAAGGAACCAGATTCCTTTTGTCACCTCAAAAAGTAGTTATCAGTCACTCTGGGTCAAAACCTGAGGACTTTATTCTTTCATAGTTCTACCCTGCTCTCCCTTCCCACCCACCCACAAATGCCTCTTAAGTCTAATGTCTATTATACTCTTTTGAGAGATTATTAAAAAAATTCAGCAACTTCTTCCTGAAATAAGTGTATTACATTGTTCACATCATAATGTCTCCCTATCCCAACTGTTGACCATTTCTTACTCCTTCTAAATTAAGTGAAATGCTATTTGCAGTTGAAAATTATATATCTTGAAATGGGGAAAGGGAGATAGAGAAGAAAAAAGGGCATGACAGTATGGCAAAGGAATACTTAATTCAATTCAATCAACTTCCTTGATTAAAATAACTCAAGTCAAACCACTACGAAAATGAAAAGGCAAGAGGAACACTTACACACTGCTAATGAGAATGTAAACTGTTGCAGTAATTTTATAAAGTGATATGAACCTTCCTCAAAAAACTAAAAATAGATCTACTACTTGACCCAAAAATCTCATTTATGGGTATCTACCCAAAGAATATGAAAAATTATCCTGGAGACTTACAAGCACAATGTTTATTGCAGCACTATTTGCAATAACTAAGATGAGGAAATAACTAAATGTACTCTGATAAATAACTGTATAAAGGAGAAGTGGTATATCCACTCAATGGAATATTGTTCAACTACAAGAAAAGATGAAATCCAGTCATTTGCAGCAAAAGTAAAGGACCTGGAAGGGGTTACACAAATTGTAATACACACACACATATACATACATACACACACACAATGGGATACTGCTCAGCTATTAAAAAAGATGAAATCTTGTATTTTTTCAACAACATGAATGAATTATGACAAAACAAAATTATTATGATAAACTAAGTCATAAAGTAAGAGCCAATTACCACATGATCTCTCTTATATGTGGAATATAAATAACCAAAGCAAATGAAAGCACAACAAAAGAAAGCACAACAAAAACTAAATCTTAGACTCTGAAAACTATGGTGGCTATAAGGGTCAGGGAGAAAGAATAGGGGAAGGGAGGAGAGAAGAAGTTAATCAGATAGCATGACTGGCACAGAGTTGGACAGCTGCGTTCCAACAGCAAAGTTACCAGGACAATGCATCCCAAGGCACATGTTGGCAGGTACCACAAGCAAACTGTTGGGCAGATTCAGAGAGCTGGGAGAGAATAGTTGAATGTACCTCACAAGTTGAATCCATCAGAAGGTCAAGACTATGGCTAACATAGTCTTTGAAGAGCATACCTCTTCAAAGCCACAAAGATGTGCTAAAGCCACAAAGACTAAGAGTCAAGATTAGTCTCTCTGCACATGTCTTCCCTTCCTCTACTCTATACAATGTACTCACCTGGCTCCTTCCTCCTCAGCACCTGTCTACTCACGAAGTCAGTTCATGGCATGCTGGGAGTTGTAGTACAAGGGGTCTGAGATATCAGCAGAATAGAAGCTGGGGAAGGGGGAAATCTGATCTAACAATCATATGGAAGCACTTACCCCTGTTACGATGTATTTCATAACACTAGAAGTTTGACAGTGGATACAGTGAAGTATATACACATATGGAGATGTGAGATTGTACTCCCAACACTATACAGTTTGCAAACCAATGACAAATCAACAAAATTTTATTTTTAAATACGCTAAAATAAAACTTCAACTACATGATGAGCATTACTTCAAACATTCTACGTATCTCATTAATCCTGACATCATCATTATGAAATAAGTACTATTACTCTTCCCATTTTATAGATGATGAAAACAAGAAACAGAAAAATTGAGTTACTCAGTATCACACAGTTGGTAGGTGGCAGGGAAAGAACCAACACCTAGCATTCTAACTACAACCCCACTCTATGCCAATTCCTAATTTTGGGTGCCTTTCCCATGCCAGATGTTGTAAGTGATGTGATGAGAGGAATAGATCATGAGAGGATGTACTTCCTGCTTTCCAGGACTTTACAAACCACAAAGAAGGAGATATGTAAAAATCACTGCTGTGTTAAAAATGTGACAGAAATCATAGACATATAGACAAACTGCTGCAGAAGTGTAGAGAAATGCCAGATAATTTTGGTGTGGTACTGGGAATGGTTTCCCAAAGGTTGTGGCATTTGACATGTGGATGGATAGATGCTGAGAAAGCAGATACGGATAGCATTCCATAAAGTGGACGAAAAACCCTGGGAATTTCAGGATGGGCTAAGACAGACCATGCATGGAATGCAGCTGTGAGAAATAAGATCATAAAACCTACTGGAATCAGAGTGTGAAGAGCACCCTGGGTGAAGAATGGGGCAGGAAAGGATATTCTGTGGCTGGGAATAGGGGGTGGGTATAAAGACAACCACTGATGTTTCGGTTTGACCAAGTTAAGATTCACTGTGATCTAGGAGACCATAAAGTATCTGCTGATCCAGGGAGCAGATTTTTATTTTTCTTTACCTTCTGGTGATTTTTCTCACATTACTTTTATCCAGGCTTTTTTTCCAGTCCAGTTTTACAAAGAGTTGTTGAGTACTCCCTTTGCTGATTGAGGAAAAACCATCCCCAAACTCAGTAGCTTAAAACAGCAACACTCATTTACTTGCTCACAGTTCTGCCATTTGAGCAGATCTCAGCAGGGACAGCTCATCTCTGCTCCATGTGTGCAATGTTGTGATTTATTTGTATCATTCAAAATATACTTCTCGGATATATTTAGCTTTCATCGCAGTTCCTGGCTCACAGCTCCCAAAACCCTTGGAATTTCCTGAGTGATAAGAGCAATGGAAGCATCTTTTGTTGTATTTGGTCTCTTATCCTTGGTCATGAGAAAACTTCAGAACCATAAAAGTTTACAGGACTCTCTCATGATTCTTAATGGGTCTCTGTGTTAATGTGGGTAACTTTTGGAAAACACCTGAGATGGAGGCTTGGTTGAGGATAGTGGGTAAAGGGTTGAGTTCAATAACTAGTAGTCAATGTTTTAATCATATCTATGTAAATGACACCTCAAGCTTTGAGGCTGGGGAACCAGACCATTTCTCTGCGCCACCTTGCCAAAGAAGACATATTCTATGTTTCTCATTTGGTAATCTAGAGAGTAGCTGGGCTTCCAGGGTCCTGTGTGCTTTTCAATTAAATTAATTGAAAGAGGAGGTAATAGGAACCCAAAAGTTACATTTCAATATTTTACCACACAGGGATCAGTGCCCCAAACTGCCAGTTTGTCAGAAGCCTGTAATGCCTAGACTTTTAAAGGCTCCTAATTTCTAAGTTCAGCTAAGCAGACATTTTAAGAACACTGAGGTGTTAGATATAAAATTGCTATTATATGAAATAGAAAATCAATATAGCTTTAGATATAATAGTGGTTTTGTAGTTATGTAGGAAATGCTCCTTAGTATTGAGAAATGATTTGTGAAGTATCCTGAGAATGGTATCATGCTATGATGCTGCTTTCAAATAATACAGAAAAATAATACAGAAAAAAATTACTACTTGATAGATAAAGCAAATATTAGTCAGATAGCATTCAATCTAGATGGTAATTATGTTGTTATGATTATACTATTCTCTAAAGTTTTATGAAATGCTTTGCAATAAAAATTTGGAGAAGATAATTACATGGCTTAGTTCTAACCTCTTCAAGAAATTATTATATATAAAGAGAAATCACAGTTGAGCTTGTAAGCTCGCACATTGCATACCCGGACTGACAAAGGTCAGTTCCAACATAAAACACCATCCAAAAGCATAAGGGTTGAAGTCTAAGAGGAGACCCTCCTGCAGAGGGGGTTAGTTGTATAGAGCATTGCTGCTACCACTGTGCTTTATCTCAGGACAATTTGCTTTATCTTCTTCCCTTCTGCATCTGAGAGACACTGCAACTATCAAAAGATTTTCCTTCGTGACAAGGTGAAAACAAGCAGAACTCAAAAGATAAACAATCAGGGAGAAAGCAGGGGGTACAAACAATCCTACCACAGCTTCCTATCAAGCCTGGTGCTTTGTTCACAGAGAGTATTATCCCAGTGTCAACCTCAGTTCTCTCAGGCTGGGTTGAGTTCAGGAATGCTGAGGGATGCTGGAGTGTTCCTGGCCTCTAGAATGGAGTCTGAGGGCATAGTCCTTTCCAAGACTACAGTCGCTAAATGATCATACCCACCCCATGGGACTCCATACCTGTAGTCAAAACTACAATTTAATATGATTCAAGAGCCATTGTGTTCCCCACGGAGCATTCTTGCCTCCACTCCTCTGCCTTCTCCTCCAACAAAATCCATGCCAACAGTATTCCTTCTTCCCTACACAATGTTTCTCTACTAACATCAATTTTAATTCCATATCATCCTCCAACCATTCTCTAAACACACACACACATAAACATATACCTTGCACATAGAATTTCCACCCTCTATAAACACACACCCATACACAGACTCCTCGCATATATAATTCTCACCCTCGATACACACACAAAAAAACACAAACACACACACCCCTCACACAATAACTGAAGTTCCCTCCTCCCAGGGCTTCCTTGATTTGGAATCCACCTTTATTTTAAATATCTCCTGTGTAGCTGATACCCTCCTGTCTTTTTCTCTAGCTTTGTTTCCTTCCTAGATGAGTCCCTCAGCAAATATGCTTTTCAACTCTGTTGGTGGTTCTCGATTTTGACTGACTTTCAGAATTACCTGTCAAGCTTTGGAAATAAATCTGTGCTCAAACCCTGATTGGGAGTTTCTGTTATATATGTCTGTGACAGAAAGAATTTGTTAAAGTTTCTCAGGTGACTCTGGTTTTAGATGGGAACACTACTTTTGGGATCTTATTTTTCCTGAAAAATCTCATCAAGTAAATAAATGAATAAATAAATGACTGAGGAAATGAATGATCTCAAATACTAAGCTTATGGTGATGACTCCCACGTCAAATAAACTACCAGCTTTCCCTGGGTATAAATTTAGAATATCAACAGGTATTTAGTCAATTTCTTGTGCCACAGAACTAAGCTTTGGCTTCAACTTTAAGCACATTATTAGTTTCTAGTAAATAGTTACTGAATGACTGGCAAAGTCATGTTACCTGCAGCTCTAACTTCTCTTTCTAGCTCTAGCCTGGTCATCAGATAGACCATCCACCAGTATCTCAAACAATGGATGTGTGTATCACAAACTAAATTTATCTAAAGGTGAGTTCATCAACTCTTGTGCAAAACTTGAGTTACTAATATCATCACCATCTAAGTCTCAGAAATGAAACCCCAATATATCATCTCCATGTTTGTCCAGTTAAAAAAAATCTGACCGGTTGTCAAATATTTTTGAACTTTTTCAGCAGTGTGCTTTGCATCTTAGAAGTATAATACCTGGATGTGATGTATGCTGCCTGCTGGTGCTAGAGAAGGTAAGTCATACTTTATTTTGAGGAGTGTGTCACTGAACTTCTGAAGGTTTCACTGAAAGGGCAGACTTTTGAATTTCCTAGGGTTTATCTCTCACTCTCTAAAGCTCAAATATCTTATCAATACACTATTATGTGTGTCATATATTAGCAATTTTGTCATATTAGCATGTTGTGGCCAAAAAAGCAGATCAGTGCTATGTTCTGAATGTTCAGATGATCCAGCTTTCTTTGCACTATTATGACAGAAGACAGGAGAGTCACCATATCCCTGGAAAAAGACTGTATATGCCTTCTGTTGTCCACTCAAGATAATATAAACTGCTAATGATCCTCTTTTCTATACCATCCTACACCAGTAAGAATGACCCACATCCAAGCTGGGCATGGTAGCTCATGCCTGTAAGCTTCAGCCTAAGAAGCAGCTGGGGCTAGGGATTGTGGTTTGAGTCTCACTCAGGACAACATAGCAAGACTTAGTTCCAAAAAATAGCTGGGCGTGGTGGCGCACGCCTGTAATCCCAGCTACCTGGGAAACTGAGTCTGAGGATTGCTTGAGTCTGTGGTACCATAGGCAACGGGAGCCTGGAGTTCTATGGGCAAAAATAGCAAGACCTAGTCTCAAAACAAACAAAAAAAAATAAGAATGGCCCACATCCAAAAAATAGGCAATAACAAGTGCTGGCGGGGGTGTGGAGAGAAAGGAACACTACTACACTGCTGGTGGGAATGTAAACTGGTCCAATCACTATGAAAAGCTGTGTGGAGGACCCTCAAATTAATGAAAATGGAACTACCATTTGACCCAGCAATTGCTCTCTTGGGAATCTACCCAAAAGAGACCTCAACATGGGTACAAAGGGACACCTGTGCTCGGATGTTTACCGCAGCACTAATTATAATTGCAAGGACATGGAAGCAACCAAAATGTCCCAAGACAGATGACTGGATGAAAAAGATGTGGTATATATACACAATGAAATATTACTCATCAATTAAAAATGACAAATTTGATAATTTTATGGTAACATGGATGTACTTAAAAGAAATCATATAAGTAGAAACAAGTCAAAAAGAAAAGGGTGGGGGGGGTGAATCCCTGGGATTACAAAGATGTGAAGTTTATATATCAATAAATTATTTTTTTAAATAAATAAACTTTACACTAGTTTGCCAAAGTTTACCCTCTTTTAAACTTCCATAGGTTCTTTCCACCATCCCCAGGGGGATTTAAAAAAAGAGATCCTCTTTTCTATACAGGGAGAGGGATATTTCCCTGAACAGTGTTTGTATGCCATAGACCTGAGACCAGGTCAAACTGCTTTAACAAAAATACATCTGGAAGAACAGCCTTATTGAGGATTTCTCATTGGTTGAGCTGATCTATTTTAATCTAGCATGATTATCTGTCTTATAACTGTCAGACTGATTAAACTAAGTATAGGCATAATAGGATCAACAACCTTTACATGTGTTAGACCTTCTAAGGTGGCAGTAACCTCTCCATGCCCCTGAGAGGCAATATTGTTTTTGACTGACTGTCTTGACTGACTGGGGTGGGCAGTTTCAGAGGCGTCTGTTTGGTCTTCTCCACTCTAACTCCTGCTCCAGAAACCAAGGACCCAGTGTGAAGTTTGTGCCAACTTCTTAGTTAGTTCATGTATGTTTCTGGTCCCAGTGGACAAATTGTGAACCAAATCTGTTAGGGCTTCACTTATTGGTAAGCCCATGTGTGTTCTCACTCTAAGAGCAAGCTATGATGACATTTTAAATCCCAAATATAAAGTTAATCGGGCCTGGAAATGTTTGGCTATTTCCCGTTTCCTCATATATAGTTACAGCATCCACGATGGAAGGAAAGTTCTTTATGGAAAATTTCCAGCTAATAAAACAGAAAAAATAAGCACCATCTTGTAGCCTTAAATAAAAGAATGAATGCAGGCAGCAGTCATCAATGGATATTAACTAAAAGAATGAGGACAACCACTTGACCCAACAATCACTCTCCTGGGAATCTACCCAAAGAGACCTCAATACTTATACAAAGGAAGATCTGAACCCAAATGTTTACTGCAGCATATTTCTAATTGCAAGGACATGGAAACAATCCAAATGTCCCAAAATAAATGAATGGATGGGAAAGATGTGGCATATGTACACAATGGAATATTACACATCAAATAAAAATGACAAACTTGATAAATTTGAGATAACATGGATGTACCTAGAAGAAATCATATTAGCAGAAACAAGTCAGAAAGAAAAAGACAGAAACCAGATGGTTTCACTAATATATGGGACATAGGAAAAACAAACAAAAAGTCAAGTGGAAAAGTCAAAACAAGCTAACAACAAACTAAAGTACACAACTTGGTGGTGGGAGGGGAGGAGGGTTGAGTGGAAGTGGTCAGGGAGGAGAGGTGGTGGGTGAAACCCGGGGAAAACAAAGATGTGAAATATATATATATATATACATATATATATAATTTTTAAAAATTAAAGAATGAGGGTAAACTTTATAATGAATGAATAAATTTTATATCACCCAACCCCACTTTTTTAATCTTAGTACCACTAAAAGAAGAGCAGTTTATACCTCTAGAAATATCATCACAAAAACTAAAAGGCAATTGACTGACTGGGAGAAGTTATCTCACAAATGTCTAATTTCCAAAATATGCAAAATAATTATATAATCCAATAAATAAAAGAAACAAAAAAACAGACAGCCCTATCAACAAATGGGCCAAAAGTAGACATTTCAGTCTAAAGAAGACATTCAGAATGCCATAGAGCCATGAAGAAGTATTTAACATAACTTATCATAAAGAAAAGAAATATTAAAACCCCAGCAAGGATCATCTCACTCCTCTGAAAATGACCTATAACAAAAAGAATGGAAACAACAATTGTTGGTGAGGAGTGGAAGAAAAAAAAGAACACTCATCCACAGTTGGTGGGAATGATAGGGTGATTTCTTTAAAGAATAAAAATAGAAAAATGGAAATTTTATATGATCCAATAGTGCCTTTTGTTAGGCATTTACCCAGAGAATATGAGAATTCTTTTTTGAAAAGACATGTACTCCTGCCCTGTCCACAATAGCCAAGTGATGCAAGCAATCTAATGTCCATTGGCAGATGATTAGCTAAAGAAATTGTGACATATATAATCAATGCAGTACTATTCAGTCATTATTTTTAAAAGATGAAATGGGGCCTTTTGGGACACGATGCAAGAACCTCAAGGTGATTATAAAAGAAGTCAGGAAGTGAAAGACTTAGCAGAATGGTTTGTTATCAGTGGAATATAAATTACAAAAGACATATACTGGCAAAATATAACAAAAACAAATCTTAGAATTAGTGAAAAATTTAACACTTTCCAGAGGGAATAGCAAACTGGGGGCATGGAAGAAAGGAGCCAGCTGCAGGAATGGCACTGCCACTGGAAGCTCAGTGAAGGATGAGTGAATATGCATGGAAGAGAAAAGTGTACCCCCAGAGTTAAATAGACATGTGAAAAGCTGACAAGTTTAATTTTGAAAAATACATTTTTAAAAGTAAAATAGTATCAGTTATACATTGCATGTCTTCTAACATGATACATTAAGAAAATATAACACCTTTCAAATAGTCTTGCCTGAATAAAATGATTATGAATCTGATTCTTTCTAAACCTACCTCTTAGTCAATCTGAAAGCAAGGGGAAAAAATAAGTTATAATTATACCAATTATACCAAAATGAATTAGACCAAAAGAAAGCAACCAACAAACTTCCTGATCCCTTCAACAAATAGTCTAGGTTGGGGGTTTAAGGGGGGTTGTCATATTAACCAGTGTTTTATAATAGAACAAAGCAGAACACAGGAGATGTAGAAGATGAGTCAGGAATGATGTGATAAGTACCCACGACAGAATTAGGGGAGGGTGGTTGATCTAGATAAAAGAAAATGGGATATTTAACAATCAAATGCACATGTTGACATTGAATGTTTATTTGAACAAACTGTAAAAAGACCTCTTGGAGACAAATAGGGCTATTTTCAAAGAAATTGGCTACCCATGACATTTAGGAACATTGTTAACTGTGGTGCTTGCGGTGATGATGCTGCGGTTAAGCTAAAAAACAACATTTTGATCAAATGATATAGGATGTGTTTTAAAACATCTACGTTGACTAATATTAATATATGTTCTTTTTGACTCATCTCCATCTCCTGTGTTCTGCTTTGTTCTATTATGAAATATCAGTTAATATGATAAAATGTAATGCAATGTGACAAAGATAACAAAGCTTCCCGTAGAAAATAATAGAAAGCACCAGTGAACATTTCACGGATTGGTTTTGGGATGTGATACTGGCAATTGGCTGATGCCATAGGTACCCAGGACACATTCATTGTTCAGTTCAGCAAGCCGAGTGCAATCAGAAAATAGGTCAGTTCCACGGCAACATAAATGTACCAGGCAAGGAACTCAAATACCTCCCGAGTTTTGAATGAAGCTCATGTGAGCAGATCTTCCTGCCTGTCATTTTAGATTTTTTTAAAATGTAGTGGCTTCAAGCCAGTTTTGTGCAGTATGGCAGGTCCCCCTGAAGAGAGTTTCATACAAGTATCTTGCAAACCAACACAGGATGTAGAAACCAAAATTCCCAGAAATAGAGAATATCTTTGGATATCACTCCATCTCAAAATATCTGAATTTCTTCCAAATGATAATGTGAAACTTTCATATGATATGATCTATTAAAAACCAAGACCTCAAGAGTCAAACCAATGTGCAAGTATTTAAAACAGCCGCTAACGCAATGCCTCCCTGCATACCTATACATTTGATCTAAACTTTTTGACCCATATAGTGTCTGCAGATTGGAGACTATCCTGAGTTAAACCACTACACAGGAAGGATCTTTCAAAGATCCCAGTTAACTACAACTAGAAGTCTTAATCATCCATTTTAAATACATATATTTCCGTTTTCAAGTCCATTCCAGCCCAGTCATATTATGCTGTAAGTACTGCTGACCTATACTTGTTGAATTAGTAAATGGGACTTAGGGTGCTGTGTTATGGTGCTCAGAATTTTTCAGTGTCTGGTAATTTGTCAAGAAAAACTCAAGCCAACTTAGAAGTTAATACCCCCCCCCCAAAAAAAAAAAAAAAGATGGAGGCAGAGACGTATTTGCTGGTGTAACTAAAAACTTTCAGAACTAGTCTGGTTCTAGGTTCCATCTGGGTCTAGATGAACCAGGTGTCAAATATCAGGACATGATTTCCCTGTCTCTCTGAGTGACTCCTCTGCCTGCCCCCTTTTCAGGTATTTGCTGTCCAGGCCACTAGCAGTTCAGGAATCCAAGCTCCTCTGAAATCCCAGCAGAAGAAAGCTGTAATTTGCTCTGATTACGTAGACTTACAACCTACACTCACTCAGCCACCAGAATCAAGAGAACTTGGCACTATGGTTGACCACCCCACACCAGTTATGGTGATGGTGGCATTCAGATCTCTGGTGGGTCAGCATGGATGTTGTGCCTACTCCTAAAGAGAAGAATGGATCACTTCCAGAACTGCAGGACAGAGAGGAAGGGTGATCACCACAAGAAACAGAAATGTTGCTACCATAGTAAAGCGGAATAAATACAAGGAATCTAGCTTATATTTTGTTGACTACATTAGTTTCATGCTTTTGCCATGAAGAAAAAAACTGCTGCTGCTGCTGTCAGATAACTCTGCTTGCCCATATATAAGTTGATTTCATATCACTGAAAAGTTTGGATCTGAGGCAGTGACAACGTATTTCAGAAAGTTGACCCCTGGAACTTACTGTATACATCATCATCATTGCCTGAGGTGCAGAGAGGTTTTCTAGGTGATAGTAAATGCATAAACTTAGTCCTCCTGCCTCCTCCTACTATTTGGAAGTACAAATCTAAAACAATCTAATATAGGGGAGGAAGGAAAGTACAATAGGTGTCTCATCAAAGAGTAACTAACTTAGTGAAACTTAGACTTCTTAATGAGTCCTCTCTTCAAAAGCTGCCCCAGTGATTGGTCCCAAAAGACCTGATACCAGGTCTTGTGACATTGCTTCAGTCCATTTTCAGACCTCATGGAGGGCAGGGACCTTGTCCATCTTGTTGGCTATGGAAGTCTCAAACTGGACACAATGTCTGGCACAGATTAGGTGGTCAGTAAATGTTATAAATAAGGATAAATAAATAATAAATAAGGATCTTCAGTTCTCCTTGAATTGACAATAATTTTGATACCACCTTTCCTGCAAAAGGATTAATTTGAAGTCCTCTTTTTTCCTTTCTGAATCATAGTATAGAGGAGAAAAGATTCTGCATTTTAACTGTGGTCTCTCACATGGTATACTGTACAGTGTTTCTAGCATGCTCTCTCATACATTCAATCAAAATGACTCTCAGCTGAGGACAAGACCTGATATTATTATGATGTCAAAAGGATGGTGGCTTCTAGAGGTTAGGAGCTAAGGTAACACAGCTACGTAAGTGGCCCAGTCAAGGTCAGTATCTCATTCAAGAGTATTATCTCATTGCTCTGCCACACCCTCTAATTTTCACCATTATATAATCCATCTCCCAGCAAGAGTCTACTACCTATAATCCTGTGACCTGCAACAAACCTCCAAAAAATGGATTCATCTCTAAAAATAGGTGAACCAGAGATAGTGACTTTGAACTATTTTGTAGCAGCAGAATTCATTTTTTAAACAAAGCACTAGCCAGAATCTCAGTTTAAAATACATACATGTTATCCACTCTACTGAAGGAGGCAGGGGTGCCTGGTGTCCTGAGACCCTTTAACTAACCATCAAAATGCTGAGCAACAGTTGATAAAAGTTTCTAGATCTTGATTGGAAGAAAAAAAATGAGACAAAACAGAAAAGAGAGATAAATATTACAACAGAAAATAGTAATGTCCATTAGTGGCCAATACTAATGAACATTTCCACTGGGCTTCTGATATTGTCCCATGGATTGCAAAGCCCCTGCAATCAGGAGTTTATTATCAAACCTGTTTCTGAGTGACTTCTAGAAGTAGTGATGCTGGACTGGCCCAATCAGGACAGAATCCCCGGGGGCTGGAGCCGTGTTTGCTTTGTTTGGTTGTAAGTAGTCCAAGTGATACCACCGTGCCTCAGGACAGAAAATCTATCTTAAACTTACCAGCCTAACAGTCATCCTTTCTACCATCGCCAACTCCTTCTCAGTCTCACCTCCCCCAGTAAGCCTCCCCAACTAAACCAGGCTCCTCGCTGAAGCCTTCAAGTAACTTGTATAATTATGGAAATGGGTGACACTCTCCCACCCCCCCATGCTTGTATGTAAGAAAATTGGGTTATGCTTCTTGGAGCAGGCAAGTCTTGAATTAAGATCTGAAGGACAGATGTGTGGACATAAAGGATTTTCAATACATGGGGCTGGGCAAGTGGCGGCTGAGACTGATCTAAATAGTGTGTGGGAGCAGCAAATACAAGGGCCAAGGGAGTAGGAGACAGCCAAAACTCAGAAAAATATTAGAGACAGACTGTTTTCCAAAGCGATTAATATAATCCAGTGAGCACTGAAAAATCAGAGAGATAAAAAATATATAAAGACAACCCTGAAAAAATAACTGAGGCAAAACTAACCAACTTCTAAACTGTGCACCTGTCTTCCAATATCCAGAGTCTGTTTCATCCCTATAACAGCCTGCACTAAACTAAAAGTACGAACTCCCCAAGTCCCCTGACCCTCAGCCAAACTCCATCATTTCTCGCTAAGTTAGGTGAGAAACATACAAGTCTTAGAAGAGACCAAATACCTCTCATTTTTCATGTGGGCAAGATCATGCATATTCAGTTTAAATGTAGTCATCCTACAAATTAGTCCTGAGGGTCATTAGGTGCTGGGCACAGTATTAGCCCTGATGATTCAGAGAAAAGGAGAAGGTGGCATCTTTCCTAAGCCAAGACCAGGTTAAGTGGGAGACAGTGACATAAGCAATGACAAATATGTGAGCAGGCCCAGTGTAGACGAATGCATGCCACCTCAAAACGAGAGACCTGTAAGCCTGGTAGACAAAATCTTTCAAAGAAGAAGTAATCTGAAAGGAGCTTGAGCAAAAATTTTCTAAGTGGACAGAGATGAAGAATATTCTAAGCTCAAGACACCAGTCATACATTAGATATCCAGACAAGACAAAATATTATGGGCAACTGAGGAACAACTAAGGGCTGGAAGGCAGAGGGCAAACTGTAGGACTCTTCAGAGCTGGCACTCTGATTTGCCTTTTGGAAAAGAAAGAACTTTCAACACTGGATTGGAATGGGAGAGACCGGAACTAGGGAAATTATTTTTGGGTCAGTTTAGCCATGTCAGCTACAACTCAGGATCTCCCACATACAATTCCATTCTCTTCTTTCAGCCTATAAGACTGTTAGACTTCTCAGCTACCTTGCAGTTCAAAAGAAGCTGTGTGTATCACTTCCAGCTAAGGCATTTAAGAATTACATTCCCCTCAACACACTCTTTCCCAGGCAGTAATGATCTTTGAGAGTCCTGGGTGAGCAGATGTTGTCTCAGGACTGAGGAAGCCTAAATGCTGAGGAAAGTACTCCAATACCTCTTGATGTGCCCCCACATACCACATCAGCATTTGCATGAATGAAAAACAAACATGTGTTGTGCTAAGACATTAAGCAAAAGACTTCCTTCCTGCCACCAAGGTCCTTGCCTATTAGGAAGCTAAGGGAAATAGCAATGAATCCATAAAAGAATATAAGGCACTCAGCTGAGAGAAAATTTGATGAATAGGTTGTCACGTGAGAAGTAGTCTGGAAGGTTTCATAGAATAGGTAGCCCCTCTGAAGGCCTTGAAGAATGTCAAGTAGAACTTGAAGAGGTCACAGAGGTCACTGGGCAAGTGGTTGAAAGGAACATCACAAATATGCCTGTTTTCATTGGAAATACTTAAGTTCTCATTGTGCAGGAAATCTATAAAAGGATAGTGATAGCTCAAGCTCCATCTGATTGTTTTTCCAAGTAAGGAAGATCGAGCCTGGTTTGTTTTTTTAACAAACCATATTTTTAGTGGAGTCCATTATGAATCTTACATTTTTCAAGCTGTCTCAAAGCTTATTTTATGTTGACATATTTCAAAGCTTGCAAAATCCTTGTTCAGGCTGAGATGGGAGTTCAAAACGAAAGGAGAGTGCAGAGACAAGAGCATGATTTCATAACCCATTTAAGAAGAAAGAACATGGTGGAGAAATGGTCACTTGCGGAATCCCTCATGTTATCATTTTGCTATTTTAAAACACTCCTGTTTATAACAAGCCTTGCACGGTGACAACCCCCCCAGAACCCAGGTGGCCACCTTCTGCTCCTCAAAATAAGTCACCCACCCAGGTTGCTAATGGTAGATCCAGAATTGCAATACTCAGGAAGCCCTTAGAATTTCTTTATCTCAGTATCTTGTAGCCTCACATGACACAGGACAAAATGATATACTCCTATATCTAGCATGAGACTTGCCTCTAATTCCAGGACATCACTGATTTGTCTGATGGTTCATTCAACCAAAGTTCAGGGAGGACCTCCCATATTCAAAACATGGTACCAAGTGCTGAGGGAGAGATGCAGCTGAGGATGTGACTCCCATCAAAGAGTAAAGGATCCCTCTTCTCTTGGCTCTGTGATGAGAACTTCAGCCTCCAAAGAATTGTTCAGGTGGATGGAACTTCTCTCTGGTGGTGTGGGAAATCAAACCCCATCCTCTGATTTTGGATCTCTGCCTCTCCAAGAGCTCTTTTTTGGGTAAAAGCCAAACAAAAGTGTTAACCATGGCCAAAGTCATCACCCTCGCTTTTTCCAGCCAGTTAGAAACTGGTTTGGATTTACAAGAGATCTGGAGATTGCCTTGAACATCAAATTGTGTCACTGGGCAGTGAAATCCATCTGGTCACCCCAACTTTCCACATAAAAGTAACTGGAGAAGCTGTTCTCCCCTCAATGACCTGCTGGATGGGGCTTTATTTAACCCTCAACCAAGTCCATTAACTAAATTCATAGCTGGACTTGGCGACTTGAAAAGAAATTACACAGTCACATTATGGTATCCAAGAGGGAAGAAAGTATTCCCTCTAAAATCTGATAACTGACAGTCTTAATTTAATAATCAGAAACAGCAAGAGCAATAATTTAAGTCTGTTCTCCCATGAGCTTCCAAATACACTTGGCTCTAAGGCTAACGGGAAGAGAGTTCAGACTCCATAATAGAAATGTGCTATTTACAGGCACAACCAAGCAAATCAACAGATTGACAGTAATCTTACCCATTAAAAAAACTGATTGGCTGAGCTTCATAAATTCATACACCATGTTTAACATATAGGAAAGTAACTCATTCACAGAAAACCTAAAATAAGCAAGTATGGAAACAGAATAATGGACAGTTAATGATGCCCTTATGCAGAAACTTCTTTGATTTTTCTAATGCATTTTATTTTGTAGCTGGTTTGTTTTATGTAGTGATTTATTTATAGGCATTGTTTTTGAACATGGAAAGCATTATTATGTTTGGGTTGTCAAAGAATTGCTTTGCAAAATACACTATTGCTCTGGGTCATTGAACTGAACTGGCATCATCCTGTTTGAAAACATCGCAGTGTTAAGTAAACTTAACCTGCAGCACCAAAGGCTCACTGCTCTCCAGCTGGGCCACTCCCAATACACTTTCGTACATGTCATGCAGTGACTTTGCCAACCCAACAGCAGAGGAAACCTTCCTGTCAAATTAATTAGAACCTTCTCTTCACCTATTCCCTATGAAACATATTTTCCCCTGGAATTGGCTGCCAGATATGGGTATTCATCAATAGAACCTGATAAACTCCTGTGCTGTGGAGTTATATTTAAAATGGGGCCAAAACTTCAGGCAGGATTGATATACCACATTCTTTACAATTGAAAAGGAAAGGAGAAACAAAACACTCATTAAATGAAGACAGGTGAGTATAGGAATTAGAGTGTAATTCCCATGGTGGAATATTACACACCCTTTAAAATTCTATCAGTGGAGAATTTAGGTTGTTGGAGAAAATGAGCATTATATAACTAGCTCAAAAATCAGAATGAGAAACAAGTCAAAAAGAAAAAGAAGCCAAATGGTTTCACCAATATATGGGATGTAGTGAAAAAAATAAACAGAAAAGTCAAAACAAGCTAAGCACCAAACTGAAGCACACAACTTTAAGCAGGAGAGAAAGGGGAGAATGGAGGAGAGGGGTAAATCCCTGGGATTACAATGATGTGAAATGTATATATTAATAAAGAAAAAATCAGAATCAAATATATACAGAATTGTCTCTGCTACATGTAAAAGTAGAGAGAAAAATTACTGCAAATTACTGAAATACTTGTCATTGCAATGGGATGGAAGTGGGGATGGAGAATGGGAGTTGAGCATAATTATCTGTTTGGTGGTTGTTGTTTTGTAAATATTAAGGTAAAGGGGGAAAGGATCTGCCATTCCTGCTTATCACCATTTCTAACTTACAAGTTATGATAATTCCTAGTTTGTTTTAAAATGGGTTTTGACACTAGAACTACAGGGCAACATGTGTTAAGGACAAGATTCAGTTTGGGGTGAATTTAGAGACAAACTATTTTAACTTCCTTTTTAAAATACATGAGAGGCAGGGGATTGGAGGAAAAAGTTCTGAACAGGGAAAGTAACCTAGAGGAAATACAGCTGGACATACAAGGATACCATAGCCTAGCCTGTTATAAAGTCAGGACAAAATGGCAAGTTTTGAATTCACAACTAACACCTAGGTGTCTTATACATACACATGCATACACACACACACAAAATACATGGTCACATAGTACATTTTCACCCAATTACTCACACTGACCCAGTTATAAAACCCTTCATTTTAGGTAATTGTTTAGAGACTTCCAAATTTTGATTACCCTTACTTAATACTTACAACCATCAAATAGAATTGACAACCTCCCATTTGTTTAATAGCCATTCCTGCTTCTACCTATTTAGACAGGCAAATAGAAACCACCTAGCAGAGAAAATGAATTATAGGGCAATAAGAAAGCTGAGAACAGAATGGAACAGTTGGGCCCCAAACGTTGTTCAAACGACTGCAAGATATTATGAGAATTTCCTCTAAGCAGAAAGAATGAATGAAGAGGAATAGATAAGGGTTTAAAGAGAAATACTCTGTTCTTAAATTTGGTGGATCTCTGGGTTGTTAAGTTATTTTTTGAGGTGGGGGGGAGAGAAAGAAAAACACAGAAAAGAGCCCCTTGTGGTTAAAAAAAATCACATAGCTATGTTATGAGGACCAATAAAACTATTAGTTATTGGCCCAAAGCCAAGAATCCATTAATGACAGACTGGTATCTCTCCAGGAATGTAAAATGTTTTACTAAATAAACACTAGAGCAGGAAACATTCAACTTCTGTCATTATGTAAAACTTAAGTGTGATTCTATCCTGAAGTGGAGCAGCAAACAGGCTGGTTCAAAAAGGGAAAAAAGAAAAAAGAAACTCCTCTCTGGTACCAGGAGGAACCAACAAAATTTAAAATACTCTACATTATAATTTGCCAAGCCTGCAATATACAACATAATACTATTGTTGGAGAATGCCAGTAGTGGCATTTGAAAAAAAAAAAAGAAAAAAGAAATGAAAGAAGGAACTTGTTTAGAAGGAAGTGGAGTTAGCCACCCGGGATAATAGTTAGTAATTAAACTATAATGACTGATTTTTACAGCTTTTCAAGGCTATGCAAACAAAAGATTATGGCTAATTGAAATATGAGATTAAAATAGCAATTACTATTTGTTACTTGAGGCTAACTACAGCTTCTTCACACGTATTTACATATTTCTTGAGTGTCATGAAATCTTGCAAAAAATTGCCCAGAAATTTATAACAAATTCCATAAAAGCATAGAGCTGCCAATAATAAATGCAAGCAGAATAATGTCCCAACTTTTCTGAAACATTGATCACTGTATATCCTGTAACATATAGGACTTCCATTTAACTTTATCTGTGTTCATGTAAATGACAGGAGCAAGTTTTCAACCCAGTTATGCTTGAATCAGCATTAACTTTCATCAGAAACTTAAAAACTTTGCTTAACTGAAGGATCAGCTAAGAGGCCCAATGGATGTTATCCAAAATTCAGTGTCCTTCAAATATTTTAAGATACGCAGTGGGTAGGGGCAACAAACACATCATTTTGTCTACAACAATTTTATTTAAATAAAGAAAGCACTACTTGAAATTTCCCTATAACACTCTCCCCAGCTTCTGATGTGAATCTGGAGACTGTTGATAAGTTCTAGACCCTTTGGGTATCTTTCATCCCTGGGAAGTCAAAATAAATATTAAAAAAAAAAAGACAAAACCTGAATTATATTCTTCAAAGAAGCTCAGACTTAGCCAACGATGAACTAGCTTAGACTTCTCTGTTTGTAAGGCAAGACCTTTTTGAGGGTATAGTTTTTCACTGCCAGTTGTCAGATATGTGCCCAGTCATTCATTGTACCACTCAGGAAGAAAGAAATGTGAATTTCCACAGCACCTCCACACTTGAAGATGCGAACCTGAATGAGAAAATAGGGCACCAATTAAAGTTACAATCTGACAGTCAAATAAGAGTATTCTGGTAAATGGCTAGGTCGCTCTTCAGTATACCAGCCTCAAGTTAACACAGTAATACCCTTGATCTTTCAAATATTGTTACCACCTGTAGAAAATGTAAAGGTAGGACAAGCCCTGCTTGATGATGCCAACAAAGGTTGCCATGGTGACAGCCCTTACCCAAGCCCTTCTAACACTCTCTGTGTTTCCTTTATGAAGTCTAGTTTAAATGATTTCTTTTTAACAAGACACAAGCGAAATACTACAGAAAAAGTCCCACTTTTAAAACCCATTTCACAAAAACAAAAACAAAATTTTTTCTAATAACCCAGGTAATGATTTTGATTAATGGGAATAATAAATTCTGAATTAATGAAAAATTTTATAAAATGTTTCTTTCAAATGCATAGCTACTTGCTATAGTAAATAGTGTAAAATCAGAAAATCTATGGAGTTAAAGAATCATAATCAAAATTGCTATTTCTCTAGATCTTGATAATTTTTTAGTGTTAGCCTCCTTAGAATAATGTGTCAATTGATGAAACCAAAAATCTGCACCAGCAAATATCTTTTAAAACTTCCATAGACCCAGTATCCTATCTGACTATAAACATCTGTTGAACTATTGTTCAGAATAATATATCTGAGAAAATGCAATATTCTTTGATTGAATTGAATTACCAAATTAGCTGACACTGTATAAAGACATATACTGTGTAGCAAAAGCAAACTTTACAATACAAAACTTTCAATGACCCTATCATGATTTTGCCATACATCCTAATGCTCTCATAAGAACCTTGTTTTTGTCAACCTGGTTTACACTATTACTTGCTCAGCAACCTCCTCATCCACAGTAAAGACATTTTTAAACCCAATTCAGGATAAATTATCATGAAGTGTAAATTAGAGAACTCTTAATTAATGGGTGTATCATTATTTTATTTTCTACTCACAATTTGTTTTATCCAAAACTCTGTACCTATTACTGGTAGCAATCATTCTGTTTGACACCAAAGTTGAGAAAAATATTTTACTAAGTTTTATAACAACATGACATAATTAAAATAAGATATGTCTATAGCTTGAATAGGTCAGAATGATTTTTAAATAAATAAACTTAGGAGGGGAGGAAATTTTTTTGACATGCTAAACAGTGCGAATTGACAGTAATTAGTAAGAGAGGAAAGATTAGGCTGAATCTGGAAAACCTCAGAACAAGTGTCCAAGATTAAGAGTGGAAGCAGCTCTATTATCAGAAAAAATAAGAAGAAATAAAAGAATCTGCAGGTTATAAATAAGGCTTGGAGATGCAAATGCAAATACTCTTGCTTTCTCTAGCATTTGTGATCTAATTATTGGATTAAAAACAAAATGCTAATAAGGAATTATTTGTAACATATCCAACAGACCACTAAAACATTATTTTATTTGAATGTACTATAATATATTTGAATGCATTACAATATATAGACTTGTATTTTCAATTATACAAACTAAAAGATATAAGAAATATTTATAGGAGTTCTAGAAAACAGCAATAATCTTCTTTGGGATCTGGTATTAATACAGGGGAGCGTGTACACGATGTGCACACCCACTGGCAACAGTAGTCCACAGATAAATGTAAAGGTAAGAAATGTAAAGGTGGAAAAGTGATAAAGTCCTTATGACTCTCTTAAATGGAGTTAAGACCTATTAGGTCAAACCCTGCTGGGTAAATAAACTGCTCCCTGGTGTAAATTAGAAACTTTTGGAGGTGCATTAACGTTGTCAGGCCTCTAAGGTACTGTTTAGTACATTACTGTTTCAGGGAACTAAATGGTACCCTAGGGGCTTGAAAGAGTTAATGCACCTTCAAAAATGAGCAATTTACTCTCTTCTCACCAGTAGGCTATCACACACCTGCAGGAGCTCAGTACTTCAGATAAAAGGTATGTGTTCCTTCATTCTTTCTTGGCTCAGTCAGCTGGCCTCCTGCTCTGGACTAAGCAGTGCCCTCCGTGCAAGGAATACAATAGAGAAAGAACAGAAAAGAACAGACTTTCACTCAGTTGACTTTCTGATGGGGAAAGAAAAACTAAATAAATAAAATAAGTTACAGCAGAAGAAATACCTGTAAGGAAGAAAATAAAGTAAGGTGTTGTTGCTAACAAGAACCTGGACACCTACTCTACCAGGGTTGTTAGGAAGCCTCCCAGGAACCTGCTAAGCCAAGTGTGAGCGTGGAGAAGGAAGCAGAAGGATGGAGATAGGGGCGGGGAGGTGGGCGGCGCTATTGTTACAGGCACTTCCAGGCTCAAATTGCAGGGCCCAGAAGGAGACACTTCAAGGAGTCAGAAGGCAGATGCATCTTTCGTGAGAGGGGACGGTTGAGGGGGAGAACAGGTAGAGTGGAAGCATGGCACCCACTGTGAACCTAAAACTTCCCCTCCCTGTCAGGGTCATTCTTAGCAATCCCACAAGAGAAAGGGAAGTGGAGGGAAAGAGTCAAACTTTTTTTTTTCGTTTTTTGTTTTTTTGGTGTTTTTTGTTTTTTAATTTGAAGGGATGTCCAGTAGTGCTTGGGTGAACTTTTGCAGAGCAAGACATTAACTGCAGGGAATCCTAGAGGGAAAGCTAGATGATCACTGACCGTTTTCAGGAGCTCCCATTCTAAATTAGACCTTTCCCTTTTTAGCTAGAGTGACAGCCAAGTTGGGGGGGGTGGCGAGAAGGAGAGAGAGAAATTATTTAAAGGAATTGTTTCATGCAAGTGCAATTATGAAGACTTGGCGAGTCCAGAATCCCCACGGTAGCCAGTAGACTGGAAGCACTGAATAGAGTTGCATTTTGAGTTCAAATGCATCCACTGAGACTTCCTGCTTGTTCAAGAGAGGTTAGTCTTTGTTCTATTAAGGACTTAAACTGATTGGATAAGGCCCATCCACACTATGGTTGGCTTTTCTTAACTCAAAGACTGTCAATCTAAACATGAAGTTTGTCCAAAAATACCCTCCCAGACCGGGCATGGTGGCGCATGCCTGTAAGCGGCAGCCAAGGAAGCCAAGGCCGGGGCCAGGGATCGCGGTTCAAGTCCTGCCGGGGCATGTAGCAAGACCTAGTCCCCCCAAAAAATAGCTGGGCATGGTGGTGCGCGCCTGTAACCCCAGCTACCTGGGAAGCTGAAGCTGGGGATTGTTTGAGTCCATGGTACCCCGGCAACGTGAGCCTGCAGTTGCACGGGCAAAAATAGCGAGACCTAGTCTCAAAAAAAAAAACCAAAAAAACAAAAAAACCTCACAGAATTACCCAGAATAATAATGTTTAAATAAATAGCTGAGTACTGTGGGCCAGTTAAGTTGACATATAATATTTTATATACTGTATTCACAAGAAGAAACAAGAACAGAGACTCAATTTCAGGAGTATGAGCCCACTTCTGCACATTCAGAGCCTTGAGTACCCAATTTGTGTTTCACAACCCCCACACCATGAGTCCTGAGGCAATGCTTTATGTCTGAAGAAGTCACAGCCTCTGCCATTCTTATTTGAATCTACCTTTGCCAGACCAGAATTCTGATTTGTCACAGGATAGCTGTATTAGCTGGAGCAATGAACACAATTTAAGCTCAATTTTCTCATCCATAAAGGGGGCAATAACAGCAACCACCTCAAGTGAGAGTTTTCTGGTGACTATAAAATAGGATGATGCAAATGATGTGACTGTAGTCTGGCCCCAATGAAAGCTACTTGTTTGCTCAAGAGTCTTTGCAACCATGTCTGAATTCCAAAATCCTTGTATCCTGTGCATGTGCATGTGTGAATGTGTATATGTCTATGCTCACATACATGTGTGTACACACATACTATCGTCAAGAGCATGGAAGATGTTCACAGCTAAATTCCCCTGAGCAGAAAGAGAAACCACCATCCCTTCATTTAACCAACAGATTTCAATGATCAAGAAGTGATTTCTTTAGAAATTTCTTTTGAAGACACACTCCATGCCTCAGAGAATAATTCTTATCACTCTTCTGTCTTTTCCCCTCCTCCTCTGAATATCCTCAAAGACTCCTCTTTCCTAAATATTTCAGGAAATTCTAAAGATCCAAACATTTGTTTTTGCTTTCAGGAAACTAAGAGTAAAGCAAGTATAAACTGCTTTTCTCAAGAAATTGGCAGCAGAGTGCCATTTCTCTACATAGCTGTAGAGAAATCAGGAAGTAAAATTATTTTCCAAATAATTTCTAAAAATTAATTGCTAAATGACATTTTAATCTTGCTGTTCAACATTCACCAAAAAAATCAAGTATTTTATCATAACATAATAATAAAAGTTGATAATAACATATATAATAATAAAAGTTGATAATAACATATCTTGCTGTGAAAATACTGCCAATAAATATGATGGGTTAACTTTGTTTCCTGAGATGTGCCTGAAAAAGGAGGCAGCCTTGGGTTTCTCCCTGCAAGTCATCATGTACTTTTCAGTAGCCAGCACCTTAAAGAAGAGGTTCTCCTTGAGGGAAATAAATGCACCATCCAAGTTAAGTCAAGTTAGGCTAGACAGCTCCAGTAGGTGATACAGCCTGGCTAGGCTTTGTCACAATTGCTTTACTGCATGTGAGGTAGCCTGTTTAGAAGCTGCTGTACTTAATGAACAGCTTTTAGCCAGGCCACCCCCATAAGCAAGTGAGAGGAAAAGACAGTGATTCCCAAGAACAGTGGCACATTTGCAACTGCCAGTGGGTAGAGTCAATTGAAGAAAATCAATCAACAGTCAACTTGCCACAAAACAGAAGAGAACCTGCTAAAATAAAATATTGTGTGCTAGTCCAGTTTTTTAAAAATACATATACTGGTATCTAAGATCTAGATCCCTAAGATCTAGTGATCCCACTTTTGGGGATGCCAAGCCAGAGTTGATGCTTTGGCTTCCAAATTTCCATCTAATTCATTATATTTTGTATGACTTCAGATGCTAAAGTTTAGGAATGAAAATATAATACATAAGTGAAAATGTCAGACTTGCTTCATTTTCCTCTTTGGTTCCTATTCATGTTCCCCAATAACCCCTAAGAAACAAGTAAGGAAGGAAATACTATATCTGCCCAAAGTCCCATGACTGCTAAACAGTGAATCAGACTCAAAGCCCTTATTTTCCAACTTCAGTGTTGAAGTTCATTCCACTAAACTACTCTGCAAATAATCACACATTTTGCAGGCTGGCATCATCCACCATAATCTCTGTGGACAGGTGTGTGTCCCTGCTGCTGTGCATGTATATTTCCTTCCCATCCCATCAACAGCAAGTTCTTCTTGAGGCTCTTGTTTTTAAGTCTTTTAGGATATGAGTAATTGTGTAAATTACTGCTTTAGAAACATATTTACCACATTGAAAAATGTTCCTGGTATTCTTAAATCAAAACTTTACATAAAATTATATGTGGTGATTCTCATTTGGAACTAATTTGGAATCAAAGGAACAAAAATCAGGAACATGGAGTTGTGTGTGAGTACACACACACACACACAAACACACACTCATAGGAAGGAAGAAGAAGAGAATGCCATCAGCATGCAAACAGTGGCCAACTTCTCGTCATGGGAATACAGGTAAGTTTTAGCTCTTTTTCATACTTTTCTATATTTCCCAAATTTTTCAAGTTTCTCTTTTTTCTCACATTTATATTTTTAGTCAGAGAAAAACAAATATATATATATATATTGCTTACTAATCAGTGAAACCTCTTCTTCAACTCCAAAATAGTAATCATTTGATACTGATAAAATACATAATTCTAACAATGATCTCTGAAAGATGGCTACTAAAAGGATATGCTTCTGGAAAGAAATTTGCCAAATGTATTTTGGATATTAAAATTATCACACTTTTGACCAACAACCCTACTTCTGGAATTTATTTTAAACCCTTCACTCTAGATGCTTCTGCATTATTTAATAGCAAAAAAAATCAAAACAACCAGAATATTTAACAATGAGAGGTTGTAAGGAAAATTATTACATCCACTCAATGAAATATTAAACCTATTTTTAAAATAATGTTCAGACAGAAGTCTTGAAAATAATAGAAAATAATTAGGATGTATAATCATTTGATTGAAGGCAAATAGGTACAAATTTTACTCCTCAGATTCAAGGGTGAAATTTTTTCTTTAAAAATTTAATTTCCCATTTGAGATATGTTTCTCAGAGTGCTAAAAACCTAAGCTCAGAATTCAATTTCTTCCCTTCTCCTCGAGGCTCCTCAGTATCAACAGGGTGCTTGGCATCTGTAGAGAAGTCCATTGCTCTCATTGGCCATGTTCTCATTTCTAGCCAAAATCAACTTCCAGTCTTGATTCATTTTGCTGCTTCCAAACCACAAAGAAGAATAGCAATTTTGTGAGATTGTCCTGAGCTTTGTTTCCTGGACACATCACATTCATCTCTGTTGCCTAATTTTCCTTTTTCTCAAGGTCCAACCTGGAAAATGGGAACAAGCTTCTATGCTCTGTCTTCAGTTGTTGCCTTTTACCTGAAGGTTAATCTGGAAAACAGGGCCCAGTAACCTTCTCTCTAGAGTCTGGAGCATCTTCTATGTTTTCTTTCTCTCTCTTCTAGTAAACTAAGAAAAAGATGAGTAGGAAAAGGGGTGAAGGGTCTATTTGTCTCAAACCCTTCTCTCAAAACTCAAGTTAATAATCTCTTCATGCCTGGGACACTGGGTTTTCAAACCCCAAAGTCAAGGAGAGATTCTTATTTTCTCTATTCTGTCTGTATTTCTCTAGAAGCAATCAATCCAGAAAAGCTTGACTGGGTGAGAAGTATGGATAAACTAAAATATTATGTTTACACATAATCACTAATAGGTTAAAAGAATTGATCTGATCATGGGAAGAAATCAGAAGTAAACATGTTAAATATTGGTTATGACTTTGGATTCTGGAGAATGGTCTTAGGAGTGATTTGGCTTTTTAATTTCTTCCAAGTTTTTTGGAAAGTCTGAAACTATGAGATATGGAGCAGCTATTAAGAAAAGAGAGAAAAAATGGTACATGTGCCAAGGGAAAAGTATAATGGAGATTTTACTGAAAACATTTACAATGTCAATTTTTTTATTAATCTTTTTGAAGATAGATTAGACCAAGACAGAGTATGCAATACATTAAGAATGCCATTGAAATGATACTATAAAAAGAACTCTCAAGTAGCATTATGTTATATATTACACTGTCTCAAAATATACAGTGCACATCTCTAAGGCTTTATTTTACAGATAACATCTGGTTGGAAAACATTGTTCCTTCTACCTTGTGGATTTAGAGAATTTCTGCAACATGCCTGTCCAAAATACTTCCAAGTATTCTGATGGGTCTGGACATTTAAAAGTTTTTAGAAATGAGATGCTTTTAATAGGCTTGAGCAGATTTAGAAGTTAAATTTATTAAATATGCTAGTACTGCCAGCTTATTCACTGCTCAACCCCATGACATCACCGGGATCCACATTGAACTGTTTCTTCCTTTGACTTTGTTCATTGTATTGTCAGTTTTATAGTGTTTGCAATGTTCTGTCTAATTACTTGTTGGCCTACATGAGCTTCAAAGAAAGAACTTTTTGACTTTGCTGAAGGTTTGGTCCCCACCCCCATTAAAATTAAGCATTCTGACTCCTAAATAGGTACGTTCCTATGGGGAGTGCTTATTCAGTATGCCATTGATTAACCATGTGATTTGAACACATCACTTCTCCCTTTGGGGAGTGAAATTTCCATATCTTCAAAATGCAGTTTCCTGTGTCCAGTTTGGAGATTCCCTGAATGCACAGTCACAACTGTGGACTCTGAGCAACATTATCTGTGATTCTGTCACCTGCCACTGGTTGCTGCTTTTCTCTAGACCTATGAACGTTAAATCATCCTGGCTACGTTTTAGGGCCTCTTCACTTCTCTCCCACACTCACTCTGAACGTGTCCTCCAGACTCTTGACCCATTTGGTCTGTAACACTTCCATACTGCTGACTCCCCAGTTGACTTCTCCAGCTGGGCCTTTCCCCTCAACTCTAGACCCACATACTTATCTGTGTCTCTGCTGAGTATGTGATTATCACCTCTGACTTAACATGTCTAAATCAAACACCTACTCTTATCCTCTAAACCTGCTTCACCTGCCTCTCTTCTCTCTCCTTTGCAGTTAACAGGACAGTCATTCTTCCCATTGCTCAGGACAAAATCTAGTGTTATCGTCCCTGATTCCTTTCTTTCTTTTGCATTGTTTTTGTTGTTGTTGTTGTTGTTGTTTGTTTGTTTGTCTTTGAGACTAGGTCTCGCTATTTTTGCCCATGAAACCGCAGGCTCACATTGCCCGGGGTACCATGGACTCAAGTAATCCCTAGCCTCAGCTTCCCAGTAGCTGGGATTACAGGCACACGCCACCATGCCCAGCTATTTTTTGGAACCAGGTCTCACTACATTGTCCCAGATGGGACTCAAACCACAATCCCTGCCCCCACTGTGGCTTCCTAGGCTGCCGCCTACAGGCACGTACCACCGTGCCCGATCCTGCAGCCTGTTTCTAATTCATCAGAAAATTCACTTAACTTTACCTTTAAATCTAGTTCGCTTGACTTTACCTGTAAATCTTACTAGTTTCTCTTTACTGCTCAATACAACAACTTCCCCCACCTGGGTTTTGGGCCAGCATTCTAATTGATGCAGTAACTGCCACCCTGGGTTGGGACTTCATTCTCACCCCCTAGAGTCCTTTCTTAGCAGTGCCGATGGATGACCCCATTAACAAAACTGTCAGCTCGTGACTCATATAGTCAAAGTTCTGTGGTTTCATCGTTACTCTAGATAAAAGCCAGATCCTTACAACAGCTTCCAAGATGCAATACAGTCTGCTACTTCTCTTGCTCACTGGACTCAATCCTCCCTGACCTTCGGTCCCACAGACATGCCAAACCACCTAGAGCCTTTGCCCCAGCTGCACCCTTTGCCTGGAATTCTCTTTCTCCAAACCCACTGGGCTCACTCCCTCACCCTTCACATGTCTTCACCCAAATGTCGCTCTCTCGATGAGCTCACCCTCAAAACAACATTTTTTTTTAAGTTGCAGCACCAATTCCATCCTACACATTCACTGCCTATCACTTTGTTTTATTTTGTCATCATAACATTTAAAACTTATCATTTACTTAGTTTCTTGTTTTTATTTATGGCAAAATACACATAACAATTTTTATTTATGGCAAAATACATGTGAAAATTCCCTATTTTATCAAATCTACAGATCAGTATTACCGAATACATTCACATTCCGTGTAGTCAATTTCCAGAACTCTTCATCTTACAAACTTCAAACTCTTTACCCACTCAATAACTCCCTTCCCAGACACTGTCAACCACTCATGCCCATAGTTTGACTACTCATAAGATACAAGTGGAGTCACGTAATACTTTCTTCTGTCACAAGAATTGTTGTTTATCCTCAGGTTTCATCCATGTTATAGGAAGGGTTTTAATCCTGAATAACAGTTCATGGTCTGTCTATACCACACTTTATTTATTCATTCATCCATCAGTGGACTAGGTTATTTCCATTTTTGACCCTTATGAATAGCACTTGAATATCCTGCTTTCAGTTGTTTGGTGTGTAAATATCTCTTGAAGATCCTGCTTTCAATTGTTTGGAGCATAATTTTAATCAGAAGTAGAATTGCTGAATCATAGGAGAATGTAATATTTTACTTTTTGAGGAACTGCCATCTCGTTTTCCTTAGTAGCTGCACCATTTTACATTCCTACCAAGAGTACACAGGGTTCCAATTTCTCTACATCCTTACCAACACTTATTATATAATTTTCTGTTTCTTTTGCTCTTGTTGTTGTTGTTGATTGATTGGTTAGTTTGATTTTTTTTTATAATAGTAGCCATCTTAACAATTGTGTGAAGTGGTCATCATTGTGGCAGTCTGTGCCATTTAGCATCTTTTCACATGCTTGCTGGTCATTTGTATCTCTTTGTCTATTCAAGAAATTTTTAGCCATTTATATCCAGTTTTAATTTTTTTTGTTTTTTGTTTTTTGTTGCTCTTATCCAGCTGTGGAGTTTTGGGTTGGTTTTTTGGTTTGTTTGGTTTTTTTTTACATATTTTGGATATTAAGCCCTATCAGCTATGCATGAAAAGAGGCTAGTGGTTTCCAAAATTCTTCTCCTGTTTCATGGGTTGCCATTCTGTTGGTTGTATGGATAGAAATCATTTCTTACATTTATTATTGGCCATCCACCGTCCCCCGCCTCGAGAATTTAAACTCCACAAAGGAAAGGCTGTGTGTCTATATCACAGTCCCCAGCTGTGTCTCCAGAGCACAGAATGGTGAGCTATCAACAAATATTTCCCAAATAAATTAATGAGCCACTGGACATATCACAGATGGAGCCCAACATTTTTGCAATTCCTAAAACCCAGAAGCATATAAAAAGTGGATAAAATCTGAATAAAGTTAATGGTTATTAACAAGAACAATACTCTGAAACAATAAATTACAAATACATTTCCTGAATAAGGGCATTTGAAAAATGCCTTTCTCTCACATGTGGTTTCCTCAGCTACCTGGAGAGCACTGTGTCTCCCTCAGAATCCATTAGGGTGACAACTCTGAGTGTGTGTGAACTTATACCTAACTCTCCTTGGCTGCATTTTCCCACCTAGGATCACTCTTCACCCACACCTCACCCCCTAATCACTGGCCTCTCTCCTACCTCCTCTTCCTTTTCTGCGCTGCTTCCTGTGGTCCTCTCTCAGATTGCAGGGTCCAGGCTGGGCCCCCATCTCTGCTTTATGTCCAAGGTCCCCGCCTGCTCTGTCAGGGATTACTTTGCTCCATTGTTCCGCTGAGGACCACACACCAGGGCACAGCTCAGGTGCCCTTCACTCTAAGGAGGCCTGTGGGAATCTGGGAGAAAGGAATGAAAAGGGACAAAGATTGAACAGTACTTAGGAGGGGGTTGTTAAATGTCAATGCCGATTAATGATAATGGTAATTTAGAATCTGCTTATGGTTTCCAAAAATTTTGCCAAGAATTTTCCAATGTACTATTTCAAAGCCTTCCCAGTTATGTCTGGCTGATGCTTTTGACCTACCTTATGCTGCTGGGTTCTCAGGGGCACAGGGTGTGTGTGGTTTAAGAGAAATGGCCTGTCTGACATAAATGTTCTATCATTACCTGTCATCTGGTCAGTTGTGGCTCCTCATTCACAGTGACCAGCACCTGCCCACTCCCACACAGCCATTGAAAAGCAAGAAGTCCCATTATTTTCTTATAAGGACAATGTATGGAGATTGTTCCTTCTCCTGTACTCCCTCTTCTTAGTTTGTATTCACCCCAGGAAGAAATGAAAAACCACTATGGTTTCCAACTGAGCACTGGAACTTTCACAGCCTTGTGGCCAGAAGGGTAGAGGCTATAAATTACAGAAGTGTCCAAGTGCAGGCTGTTGAAGTTCCCATTCTGATCCAGGGTCCTGTACCCCTGGGTCCTGTACCCATGGGACTCTCAGCAAGGCAATGATCTATCCAGGATTCATTCTGCTCTCCTGAAAAAGGGCTGTGACAGTAGAACCTACTTTGTAACCTGTTATGAGAAATAAATTAAATCCCTCATGTAAAACCCTAGAACTGCCTGACATGGTAAGTGCTTGGCAAATATTAAGAATTACTATCAGTAGGTGTAAAGAGTCAGAGCCTGCTTCTCTGGTACAAGTTTTCTCAGCCTCAGTACTACTGACATTTTGGATCTGAGAATTCTTGGTGGTGGGAGATCTGTATATTGAAGAATATTTAGTTACATCCCTGATCTGCACCTGATGTCAATAACAATTCCCCCTTTTATCCCAAGGAAGTCCCCTATTTTTCTGCCTCACCACCCCAGTTATGACAATCAAAAATGTCTCCAGACATTACTAATTGATGAGAAGAGGTGGAGAGGGAGGATAAAGTGACCCCAGTGGACAATCATCTCTTTAGAATATACAGTAAAATTTATATGAAAGTGTGTATCAATAGCTATGTCTCATGCAACAAAGGCAGTTTTCCTTAAGCTAGGAGTTTCAATTTTCCCAGAAGGATCTGAAGAATTGCAATGTCACAGAAAATGACCCCAACACACTTCCCATCCTTTGCAGTCAGCACCAATATCCAGTCCTCTGACAATGCCCTCCTCTGAAGAGACTCTACTCTCTTTTTAGCTGGCAATGTATTCCTTTCTTTGTTTGAAGTAATGTAATGAGCGAGGGAAGAGAAAAAGGGGGAGTCTCTCTAAAAGCTTGGAGATCAAGGCAGTCAGTTTCTTATCTTTCCCCTTCCTCACTGCCCCAGGAAAAGAGGTAAAATTTACCAGTCACCTCCACTGAGTAAGAAGCAAAGGAAAATGAAAGCTCAGAGCAGAACTCAAGGGAGAATTCAATAATGGGAATGCTACCAACATCTAGCTGGTATCTCCTGAAGCGGAGGTAGTACACACAGAGAACTGACACAGAAAGGCCAGGGAAACACCTGGAAATGGCAAATGAAGGAGCAGGTGAGGACTATCCTAGTGGTTCTACCTACTGAGGGTCAATGATCTTAAACCTCTTTTTTAAGAGGTTTAACCTGGATTAGTGCTCAACTAAATTATGGGTCCTTTGCAGTAGATTCTTGGGTGAGAAAATTTCCAGATGAAATATTTTACTGAATTGTAATGGGTACACTAGAAGCCCCCCGGTTCAGTGCCCTAAGAGAAAAGTACCCCACTCCCCTAATATCCCCCCAGCCCTTCAGTTTAGCAAATCAAAGGCAGGGACAGAAAATGTTCGTTCTCATGGGAGGAATAGGTCATGTTGGAAACTAGATGAACTGAGAAGACAAGGTAGTAGGAGACAGGTGCCCTCATTCAGGACTCCTCTTGCCCTCCATGGCAAAATTCCTCCTTCTCTTTTGTGTGGCATCTTGATATTGTTAGTTTTCTGAGACGAAGGAGTTTTTGTTGCTCTCATCCTCCAAGGATGCCATTCATCCATCCTTCTCCTTGTGCTCTAGCAGAAGCATTCACACAGGATTTAGCCCTGAAGTGAGGAAATGCCCTTGAAGAGCTCTTGGGTAACAGAGCCCATGGCATAAAATGTTGTCTTGATATTGCTGAGGATCTTTTCTTTGCAGGAGCTGCCACTCTTGTTTTTCGTTTGAGTGTCTATCCACTTCCTTTATAGACTTCTGCCCTCTAATGCCATTGCCTCTAATCATGGCAATGGCATTAGCAGTATGACAAGGGTCACCTGCTGCCATCTTGCTTTGGCATTGTGCATTTACAAGTGAATTCTAGCTTAGTGTTTAGTAATACCAGTTGTCTAAGCTGAAGGGTAAGGCAAAAACTGACTTCAAGAAATTTGTTAAGAAAGGGATATGAGGCTGCCTGCATACTGGTACAAGTTAGTATTGAACTGTCCAGGGAAATGAAGACAGGCAGATCCAGATTGGGTGGCTGAGGTAATGACATTAGTTTCTAATAGTTCTAGAGACAGAGAAATTCAAGGTCATGGTGTCTGTTGATTCAGTTTCTGATGAAAGCCCTCTTCTTAGTCTGCAGGTGAGTGCTTTCTTGTATCTTCAAATGACAAAGAGAGGAAAAGGAAATAAGCTTACCCTTCTCTTCCTTTAGGAGCACTAATCCCAACATGTAGGCACTATCTTCATGACTAATTACCTCCCATCTTCAAATTCCATAGCACTGATGATTAGGACCTAAACATCTGGAGTTAGAAGGGACATAAATGTGCAGACCATAATACTGTCTATCAGAGTTGTCAGCTCCAAGTTTCAGGAGCAAATTAGGGTATTCATGATTAATGCTCTCTACCAACCAGTGGACAGAGAAAATGATATTTTGCTATTATGTCTGAGGCTTTATGTGAGGATTCAATGATGAAAGTGACCTGAAGGTAATTAGGGAAATGTACAGATTTTGTAAATGAGAATGGTACTCATGTCAGAGTCCACGCAACCAGTGAATCTTTGGAAACCCTGAAACCTGTAACAACTCTGGTATTTTCTATGCCTAATCATGATGGAGTGATTAGTGGTTATCTTAGTTATCACAGTTACTGCAGATACTTTATCTTGATGGAGTCTCTCAGTTCTGTTTCCTCCTTTCTCTGGTCTTGCTGCTCCAAGCTGATTGAAGACTAATTTTTCTAGCTTAAAAGAAAAAAGATCTGGCCAAAAAGAATTGATCAAATATGTCACAGTTCTTGGTTTTCAACCATCCTAGATGACACAAGGGGGGAAAAAATCAACTACCTGTAATTTCATTGCAATACCTGAAAATCTGGTCTGAGCATGATGTGCTTATCACCTCACACAATCACAGATTGGTACCCATGAGATTGTTACCCTAGACAGTTTGGGTAGACAAGGCTCTGTTTAGGGGTATACACTTATTTATTATTTCTTCATTATTTTATCTATTTATTATTTATCAGTAGTTTATATTAACTTATAACTTACATTGAATTATTCCTTGATTGTTTTATTTATTAATTTAGTTATTACTATTCATTTTTTTATTCACTTCAAAGTAGGTGGAGAACAAGAAAACCATGCTTTTGTTTTCCATTTGCCGCACGTTTTTTTCTTTTTTTTATTATAAAATTTATTCCGGTTGACAATTTAGGCCATAGACATGTACATAAAAATTCCATAAAAGGGATCAGTATGTGGGGGGGGTGAGGAGAGGTGGAGATGGGAGGGAGTGGTCAGAGAGGGAAGGTGGTGGGTGATCCCCAGGGAATACAAAAATGTGAGACACATATATAAAAAATTAATTAATTAAGAAAAAAAGGAATCAGTACAATTTCTATGCTGGAGAGAAACAGCTCTCCTGCCTGCCTGGCACTATGCATATGGTTCTCTTTTTCTTTCTCCATTCCCTAATAACCCTGTCCTTTTTTTTTCTTTTTTTTAAATTTAATTTAAATTTATTAAAATTTGCATATATACGTGTATTTATGTTTATATTACATTATTGCATTATTGTGTACCCCTCCTCGGGGCTTTCCCATTTCACTAACACTTGTTAACCCTCCTGATCTTTTGTGCTCTTCACCTCCCCCGCCTTCTTCCCCTCCTCCTCTCTCGCTCCATTGTTCAGTCCCATTGGTTGTTTTCATTCTTTCTTATTCGTTTGCTTGTTTTTCCCTGTATCCATCATATAAGTGAGACCATCCTGTACTTCTCTTTTGCTTTTTGACTTATTTCTGCTAATATGAGTCTTTCTAGTTCCATCCATGTTGCTGTGAATGACATGTGTTTGTTCTCATTGATGGATGCGTAGTATTCCATCGTGTATATGTATCACATTTTTTTTAGTCAATCATCTGTTTTGGGGCATTTGGTTTGTTTCCAAATCTTGGCAATTGTAAACAGAGCTGCGATGAACATGCGTGTACAGGTGTCCTTTGAATTAATGTTTTCATGTCCTCTGGGTAGATTCCTAGTAGTGAGATTGCTGGGTCAAATGATAAGTCCACTTTCAATTGTTTGAGGGTCCTCCACACAGTCTTCCATAGTGGCTGGACCAGTTTGCACTCCCACCAGCCCATTTGCCACACATTTTAAGAATGGTTCATGGCCTAGAAAACTCAGGCATTATGTCTGAGTTCAGATTTTGAAACTGATTCCACTCAGTTTTGTTTTTCTTTTTATCATCTTAGTCTCTTGTGCCCATCCCTCCCCCCAATTCTATCCACCTCCCCCTCTCCTGCTCTATGCCTCAGCTCTGTTGACAGTTTTAAATTTTTCTTATCCATTTATTTGTTTGTTTTCCCCATATCCCTCATATAAGTGAGATTTTCCAGTATTTCTCTTTCTCTTTCTGGATTATTTCTGCCCACATGATTCCTGCTATCTCCATCCATGTTATTGCAAATGATTTAAGTTTGTCTTTACTAATTGATGAATAATATTCCATTGTGTACACATACCATAACTTTCTGACCCATTGTCTGTTTTGGGGAATTTTGGGTTGTTTCCATATCCTGGCTATCGTAAATAGTGGCCACTCTGATTTTTATTCTTCTAATTATCTTTGCCAGTTTTAGGTTAGAAGTTTCTAAAATGCCAAAAAATATCTGTCTTCATTCTATTATTAGTACCTGTCCTCTGAAGAGTATTCAAGACTGTTCAATGATTTGATAATCATTGGTATTTAAAGAAAAGAAACATTCTAGAGTGTCAACTTAACAGATATTGTTCATGCTCTTCATTTCTCTAACATGACACCTGGTGGATTTGGCTTGAAAGAAGGAGTAATTTCAGAAATATCAGGATAGCAATATTTCAGGGCTCCATTATTTTTTGTTGCTCACTTTTCTTGTTGTCAGAACTAAAAAAGTACCAGCTACACATACATCAAGATAAGAACTCTCCTTCCATTAATGAAAGGGGAGGGTTTGCTGGGAATCAAGGAGTTTTTTCACATTGCCAAGTGGTAAAAGGGAATTTGTTTTAGGGTCTTATCTGGCTTTTGATCATCTGGACAGGCTTACAGAAGGAGAAAAGTTGGTGTTTATTTTAAAGACAAAAATTGATTTTTCATTGTATCAAATATGTGTTGCAGCTGCTGAGACACAGGACTTTGAGAGACAAATAGGGTGAGCCTGTCAACTGAGACCTGCAAAATTATCAAATGATTTTTTAAAAAGAACTGCATATTTAATGCAATCAGTTTCTAAAAGTCAAGAGGAATTTCAAAATCTACATCTGACTGTCTAAATGAACAGCATCCTACAATGACCAGAGTTTAACAAAGTTAATAAGTAAATGTCCATTCACATTTAAGAGAAACAGAGTAGGAAAATTGAAAGAACCACATTCATCTGTTTCCTGTTTTCCAATGTGGGACCTCCAAGAAAGAATTCAAATCTCACCTAGACTGCCACTGCTAGAACCAGTACTTTCAGGAATCTGTTAGCAGCACGAGCCTTATTAACTTATTCTGGCCATAGAGATTCCTCTCTCTGAGCTCAATTCAAGGATTATCCCCAGTCTGCAGACCAGATAACACTATAATGACTGCTGACTGCTGCCTTGTGTTGATGAAGTACTTCTAGAGAGAAGACTATGGCTTTTAAACCTTCAGATCCCTCATAAACTTTTACTAAGAGCAAATGTATGGATTAATGAATGGGCTTCTATCAGTATTTCAGAATATGATTATCATGACTACAAATTGTTTTCACTGTGCACACAAGAGAAAATCTGAAACTCTAGGACATCTTGATATCCAAGGTTGATATCCATCAGTGAATACACCACACTCCAAGAATGCACTTCAGATGTTAAATGACCTGCTAACTCCAGACTGGTCTCACTTCCTGTCAACTTCTGTAATTTCCAACAATCTCTTTGCTTCTGCCTTTCCTTCATTCCTACCTTTAACAATTTCCCTTCTTGAGTCACCTTTTTATGCTTCTGTAACATTCCACCTTTATCTTTTTATCAGTTGTAACTCTTTCTTTGGTCAGTAAGACAACCCCATCCAAACTGACTGAATTGCCCTTTTACTCATATAATAGGACTGGAGTCAATTTCAATATATAATATATAATAAACAGTTTATCTCCCCTTTTAATTATGCAATCCACTAGGCTCTCCTGTCTAAGCAGCAACTTTCCCATGTTTGTTGCAACTTTATATTGCACTCTTCTGGGTCCAATTTTAGCATTAAAGCAATGGTCCTCTCCCTCAGTAGCTCAATAATGGCCCAGAATTGGTACCCCCTTGCTTTGACTTAGCTGTGTGCACACATATGTGCCAATCACCATGTCCAAGAGGTGAAATCCATTGTTAGGGTTATAATTTAGTGCTATTAACTAAACTCCAAGAACTTGAGCTAAACATTGAAGAAGGCTGTTTCCCCCTGAGGGAATTCTCACCTCAAGAAGTAGTTATGAATGCCCAGTGGCAAAAAAAAACCAACATCCACTAGCATCCTAAAACTTATATTCTGGTTTTGCTATCTTTTCCTGTGTCATCTGGCATCCACATGGCTCATTCATCTCTTTGTTCCCTTCTCTTTTACTGATATCTATATTGATACCTTGTGTCTATAGAAAATACACATTAGTTCCATTTTTGTCCCTGGTTGCTCTTAGTCTCTTTGGCAGTGTTTCTTTTTCTGCCTCCATCCTCACTCCCCACAGCCAGTTTTACCTGAATTTTAACTGAATAGCATCCTTTTCAAGAATTGGAGTACCTGCTGGTAACCAACCTAGCAGTAACCAACCTAGCAACAGAACTGGAACATCTGCTGTTTGCTTTCTCTAGTAACCACAGACTCTCTCATTTTTCATCAGCTTTTTCCTTCTGTTTCTATAACCCCATCAAAACCAAATATACCCAGGTTCCCCCATCCATCTTAAGAAACAGGACAAAACCACTTTCATTCAGCCTTGGCCGCATGCCTGCCCCCTCCCTCTCTTTCCTGTGCTCTGTCCCCTCCCCACCATCACACTATCACCCCATCTCAACCCTCCAGGCTTAAGCTCTCTCAACCTGTCTCTGCTTTCTTTCACCACACTCATTTCTTACATCCCTGAAATTCTGTTTCTGGAGCTGTCTCCTTTCACCACCCTCCTAAAGATTTCCTCATAGTCAAAATATTTGAATCCTCTCTCTCCCTCACCTTCTACATTCAAATTGTCCTCAAGACCTTTTAACAAGACCCAATAAATGACCCTTAACTCCATCCCTTCCTCTTTCTTCCTTCTACCATATCAAAAATTCCTTCACAGTCACCCATATCTCTCAGTCCAGTCTCTCCGAACTTCAATCTGTCCTTCCATCCAATGTTCAGAGTAAATCTGTGAAACAGCCCCTTTTTTGACCAACTTCTTGATAAGCCATGGGATAAAATTTAGATGGTTTTGCTTTGAAATCAAGACCACTCCTCATCTGGCCTCATCTGCCATCTTGATCCTAGAGAGACTCTGCACACTGGGGTGTCTTCCTGAGTGTGCTCACACTGATCCCTCCACCTTGAATAATGTTTTCATCCTCCCGTCTAGTACTTCTGCAACAAACATCTCAGACTCTTCCCACTGGCTTTAGCTCCTCCCCTACAGGGCCCTTTCCTACAGATTTCAGCTATTCCTGGGTGTACTTCTCCAACACTCATCACTCTGATTTATAACTGTTTATTTGTGGTTGTCTTAAAGTGTCGGACCATGAACACCATGAGTACTTCCCCCATGCCTCTTACAGTGCCTGGCATATACTGGCAGTGAGACTACCCCTCTACTCCCAAAACTTTATTTGCTCTACATCGCTTCCTTTTCCAAAACCATTGCCTCTATAATTTTTCTTCCATTCTCTTTTTACAATGCACTAGAAATAAGATCCATACCTTCCTAGACATCTTTTCCCTGGGAAAATGAATATGCTCCTGCTCAGGCTTTGACCTCCGCCTCTTTCCACCTTCCCCACCCCTGCCACATCAGCTTCTGTTTCCTATAACTACATACAATTTCAATCCTCCAAGTATTTATTGTTTGTTCAATATTTTTTATTTAATGCCTGCTGTTGCTGGAGCTTGCTATTACATGGAGCAGAGCACTATTCTCTTGAGGTTGCCCTCACTGATTCTTGTGATGGGGATGTCCAGTTAGGTCACTTTTCACTGTTCCAATCATCCCATCTTCTTTTGTTTTACAGCAGTCTTTCCAAAGTCTCTCCACATGCAAAGTCTCTCCACATGCAAAAGTAAATATGTGATTTATTCCTTAACAATGAGCTACATGAAAACTAAGGTTAGGGTGACTGTATCACTTACTAACCAAATAGGACACTTGGGTAGTGGACACGGGTACTATTAATAATTTCACCTGAGCAGAAATATAATCTGTGACCATTTATGGTCAAATTAGTACATCTTGCTGCCCTTCAACCTCCTAACTTGAATTCTCTACCAGGATCTATCACTTCAAATGCTTCTACCATTATTTAAAATTACTCATATCATCTCCTTACTTTTCTTTCTAGATTCAAAACAATGTATTAATTCCTATGGTTTTCAGCATCAAATTCATATTCCTTCTCTTGCAGCTTGTCATAAATTGATCTGATTTAAGTTCTTCTTTTCATCCGCTATCAAGCAGACTGTGGGAACTTTGTTCTATTTTTCCCCCTCTCTGTCTCTATTTCCATCCAACCTTCACCTGTAGTAAAGACCCTCCTTTTATAATTCCAATTTATGTTTCTCCTCCTAATTAAAACCCAGCTTGAAGTTCACCTTCACTAGGAATCCTTCCATGATGGTGAAGAATCAGAGGATAAAATTTTCTTACCCAGAGTTCAACAATAGTTTTCCCATCTACCTGTTTTATCATGTTTTAAAAATAATGCAAAATGCAGAGACATGGAGAAAATAAAGGTGTATGTATCATGTTGTTATCCATATAATCGGTTTCATATTTTACCTGTAAGAACCTTAGACATAGGCTTCATACCTTCTGCATAGCTCAAACACCAACACATATGTATCTTAACAGTAACAACCATAAGGATGTTGAAGGTTTTCTCAGCATCCTCAAAGGTACCTTTAGGGCATTTTCTGCCTGTTTCAAAATCAAGTTGCCCAAAATGGTGCCCAGGGGCTCATAGCTACTGGAAAAGATTGGTAATTTTTCAGTTCTCAGTGACATTTTTCAAGCTATCACAAGCTTTTCATCCTAGAACTCTGAGTGTGTTTGAAGATAGGTGACCAGTCTGATAATTGCTTCCCTGTTTCTCACCTTCCAACGGAAGCTGCTCCCTCTTCTGGTGAATACTGGGGGAAAGTGCCGAGGACCGAAGGCTCTCTCCCTTTCCTGTGAGCACGGAGGTGGACTGCTGCAAGAGAGACATTTCATCTTACTTTGGCAAGACAAACACAAAGATGTGAGATAGGCTCAACTCAATTATCACATTTGGTTTAATCAGCTTTGTGAGGCTCTCACTCTAATCAGAGTGCCAGAAAATGCCCACCATCCTTCTCAGTCACTTCAGAGAATGAGAACAATCACTTCCTTTCTCATGAAGCCTGCAGCCTTGCCAGCTCACTGTATCGCCCCAGTTCCAGGCCTGCCTGACTCCCTATCACCTCCACACCAGGGAACCCAGCCAAGCTGAAAAGGAAGGAGACGGCAGTTCGGGTCATTAGAGTTGCCAAAAAGAGCTCAGAAAATGAACAATTAATTTCGGCTGTCAAAACAGATACTAGAGAGCCCAGTTGGATTTCAAGCATTTTTTTCTCTACCAACGAACCCAAGGCTTTGCCGATGATAAGAGATGGAACAGATTCTGGGGATGTTTGAGACAATATTACATAGTGGTTAAGACTGCCATGGGCCTTGGGATCAAATTGCCTGGTGTGGATCCCAGTTTGGCCTTTTTTCTTACTGTATCCACAGGCATTCTATTTAACCTCTGTGAGCTTCAATTTTCTTATCAGTGAATTGGAGATGGCACAGGTAGCCAGGAGGCTATGGGAGGTGGGTAGTATACTGCTGGAAGAGCACTTAGCATTGCTATATTGTTGGTAGTCAATAAACAGTTACAATCTTTTTTGTTGTAGTGGTGGTGGTAATAACATCATGCAATATCTCCTGCTCCTCTTATAAGCTAGCAGGTTTGATGTCTGTTCCCTCTTCCTGCATGATTTTTTTGCCTGCATGATTGTTTTGCCCAGATTCCAGAAACTTTTCTGAAAACCAGTAACTTTGGGAAATCCTCACCAGTAGCAGCAATTTACTGACACAGTAAAAATGTTCCACGTGAACATCAGACCTCAAAGAAAAGAAAAAGATTTGTTGTTGTTCTCCCCTGGCGAGGCTGTAGCCTACATGCCCCATACATCAGCAAAATGGAATTTGCAAAGCAAGAAGCAGAGTATTTTGAAAAATTAAGATTCTTATAAATCTTTACAAAATATGCATCTGTATCAACCTAATAGAAGTAATATCACAGCCTGTTGGTTTTCATCTTCTTCTTCTAGGTATGCACTAACCCAGTAACCCTTCCATAGCCATTCTAAGGCTCAGAAAACCAACAGCTATGACTCTCCCCTCCTCGCCCATGATGTGAGCTTTCTCCCCTTTCAGGTTCACAATTTTCTCAATAATACAAGAAAGGAATACCCTAAAATGTTAGTGTGTTGACACTTAATGGTTTTAGAGATAGTCATCTTCATAATTGATAAAAGTAGGTGAATTTTTCTGGATTGCTAAAAGGAAATCACCCTGCATTCCCAGTGCCTTTCTCTATTCTCATTCCAAGTTACATGATAGGAGGAAGAACTGATGCCAACAATCTTCTTAAAAACCAACCTGGTGGCCTAATAGATGCCCATTGCCCTGAAGATTAACCGTGTGTCCCAGTATTCATTTTCTCCCTTCTGGAGTTATCAAATCTATTTTATTTCCACCAATAAATGTGTACACATTAAAAGTTACAGTTCCTACCCTCCCTGGTCACCAAGAAAAACCCACAGCTGAGTTCTAAATAGTGTGAGATCAAAGTTTATGTGACAGATCATAAGGTTCCTTAAAGATGGGTGACACTGTTGGTTGTGAGATGCATGCCCTTTGACTCTTTCTCTTCCTTACTGGAACATGCAGTGGCCAGGGTTCCAGCAACTATATTGGACTTTACAGCAAACTCGAGGATAGAAACCATATTTGAATGCTGAAAAAAATTCCCTGATGACCAAAAAGTCATGATATCAATCCTGAAATGCCAACTTTCAGATTTTTTTTTTTTTTACAAAAGAGAAATAAACTATCTGGTTTTAAAATGCTGTTATTTGGGGCCTTTCTCTTTTAAGCAGATAAACCTCATCCTAACTGATACACCTATTTTTTTTTCCATTTTTTACCCCCAAGATGAATTATTTGCATTGGTTTTTCTGAATATCTGTTTTAGGAGTTCATTTTATGAAGGGTAATACAGGTAATAATAAGGTCAGTCACAATGCCCACTTCATAACATAAAGAGAGCTTGCTGAAATACAGAGTCTAGGTCAATTTGCTCAGTAGGGTTAATAACATGTATGTCCGAAGTTTGGTTCTTCAAAGCTATAGTACATCTTAGAAGAGGAGAAAATATCTATTTTTATGGTGACATACTGAATACTAAACCTAGCAAACTACCTCATAATCAGACATTAATAATAAGAGTAGATAATTCACTGTAGTCAAAAGAGAATGTGATATTCATATGAAAGAGAACCACTTCCTTTTATTTAGTATGTTGTTCACATCTCTAGTGATGCTATCCACATTGTATGACAATGATTTTAGCAAGAAAATTCTATAAAGAATTTCCTACTTAAATCTATATTCTTAGGGTCAAGGATAACAACTGACAGTGGTGGATGCCCCCAAAATAGTCACAACTTTTTAATAAATGAGTGGTGTCCCTTAAGAGAGATATATCTGAATTATCATTCCATCCCAGTCAATATTTAATTGTAGCTTTCAAAAAATCAATCTAAAATGATAATATAAAAATATTTCATAATTACAGAGTTCTTTCTACATACAAGGTCATTTGTTAAGCTTAAAGAGCTCTATGAGAGATGTGTGCATGTGTGTGTGTGTGTATGGTAATTCATGAAATTTGAAACCATGGTCACTGAATGCACCTCTTCTCTAGCCACCATCCCCACCTTAGAGAACCTGACCTGGTTTCTATTGCTTCATTGGGTAAAGTTCTTTTTTAAGAAATATTTATTCTATATTTAGAGGGTAAAATGACATGATATTATTGGGCATTCAAGGATTGGTCCATGAAGGAAACTTACTAGCATTCATCTAGTTGCCCATTTGAGAAATAAAGATCAAAGTGTTAAATAATGAAGAAGGTAGCATATTTTAGAAGTGGGATGAAAGATGTCATTTGAAGACATACACATTATTCACAGAACCTCACATAATCCCACTGAAAACATCAAAGTAATGAAATATTGTTTTCAGTTTTGTTTTTTATCACAGTAAATGTCATTGACAAATACCATTGGCATTAGGATTGCTTATAGAACAGAAGGCCTTAGTTTTCTAAGTCTTAGCTTGATTATTCAGTCAAAATTTTACTGGTGATTCTGTACTTATCTAGCATAGTTTAGAGACATTTGGTTCCCTTTATAACTAATTGTACTATCATGGGTTAGAAAACCATGATAGAAGAGGAGGTATACGTGATATGGTTATATCTTAACACTATAGCATTAAGAGGCCTCTTGTCTTACCAAGGAAAGGTCATCCACTATATGCATTAAGACTGCATTTCTTAGTTTCCCTATAATTCTAGTATGGGTATATTCTAGTCAATGAAAGACAAAGAGAAATGCTATTTTGGAATTCAGGAAAGGCTGTTTAAATGTACCTAGCTAGGAAGTGTTCCTTTTTGTTGTTTGATCTCTTCTTTCTTTTGGTCCACAGTGTACAGGATGACTGAAAAATTCCTGTTGCCATCTTGGAGCACAAGTTAACCTTGACTATGAATGCCATGCACTAGAATGATGGAGCAGAGAAACAAAGGGGATCTCATACTCTGAGGATGTAAAAACCTCATTAAACCTTGGATTAACTACTGAACTTTTTCTTTTTAATGTGAGAACTGAACTTTCCTTATTTAAGCTTCTTGTAACCTGAGGGTTTCTGTTAAATAAACCTGAACTAGGATATAAGTAATACAACCATCTATTATTGTCAAAACTTTTGCCTCTAATCTCTGACAGTTAAAATGACTGACTCTGTAACCACCATTACCAATTTCTATACATTTATATAACTGGCAAAGTGTCAATACTGACCACCAACCATAAAACCTACCAACATTCCACCATGAGTGAGCAAAGAGCTTGTCCTAACGACTAATTACACTTACTGTCTTAACTTACTAGGGAAGATACAAACTGCTAGTTACTTCCCTCCTAGAGATGAAGGATGGACCTTCTTGAACTTAGAAACATGGTTCTGGGTGACCATCTGCAGCCTGGGAAATACCAAGAGACTGGAATCCACCTCCATGAAAGAGTCAAATCTTCCTGTGCTGATTCACAGCCCAGCACTAGACAAATAGCCCAAATTCAAAGGTCTGGGATAATCTGGAGGAACTGTTACACAGTGGCCATTTAAGTCATTACTCAAAGGGATCTTCTTTAACCT
>PVHY01000193.1:144762-290753 GCA_004024945.1 Uropsilus gracilis
AAAAAAAAAAAAAAAAAAAAAAAAACACTGGGGATTCTCACTGCCAGCAAGGCAACTACCGATGGGTTGGTTAAGACATTTTCTTATTAAACTATTAAAGTTTCTTACAAATAAACATTAGAAAACTGAAAGTTATTTTTTAATGACACTATTATCCATTATTGAAAGAACCATTTACTCACTGCAATGGCAGACACTCATTCCCAACAAACTTCAATGGTCAGTTCTCAGTAAAAGATGAAATCTGCAAAGAAAGCAATTTTGCTGAAGTAAAAACCAACCACTCTTTTAAGATAAATATTGTCCATTTCAGAGAGCAATTTTAAAGTAATATTAAAAGTTCTTTCTGGTATATTAAGCTATGAAGTGAGTCCTCTAGCCAAGAACCTTTAATATCTTTTAATATTCTAACATATTTTGAATGATATTGATATCCAATATGCATTAACTAGAAAGAGAAAAATAATAACATAACTCAGAATCCAACTATCTCATGGTTTGTTCTTATCAGATATTTTAAGTATAAAACTGGAGATAAGGGAAGTTTCAAAATTAAACAGAATCTCTCAGTCTATCAAGATGATTTCAATCTAAATTGGTAGATATTCTGCCATGTAACTTACTATATTCCTATTTTTGAAAAGGGGGGAGGTGGTTGAAGACACTGGCAGGCCAAGTGTCTTTCTCTTCCAATAAAATGGAGTCTTTAATTTCCCTAGAACTTACAAAAAACTTAAACAATGTAGGAATCAAATCAAGAAAAAAAGTTTATCACAAAACTGGCTAGTGTAAGTCACTTGGCATCTCTAAGTAAATCATCAGGTCTTCTGAAAAGACACAAGATTCTCTCTGCTCCAACAAGGGGTGATCACACACGGACTTGTGGACAGCTGACTCTCTACATCACAAATGTTCCCATTTGGTCATTGTCATAGGCCAAAAGTAAATAATCCTGATAAACTTGTCTTAAAATTCCCTGGAAACACACTGTTGGTTTCCTAGCTGATTTGCAGAGAAAAAGTGTGTTAACTTGTTTCACATTCCAGCTACTGAATAATTATCATGTGTAAGAGCTCTCAACAGAGGTAAAAGAGTAATCATTTGGGACTATGGATTTTCAAAAACAAAGTTGCATCAAGAGTTTCTGCTTTCCAATCATGTGATTGTTCCCAGTCACATCTGGTGGATTCTGCCTCTATTCACAGATGACACCAATATATAAGTATTTATTAAATTCTCTCCTTTTAAATCAAACACATTTTATGCCTAATAAGTTTGGACTTGTTGGAAGGATTAGCGTTACACCCTTTGTAATTCTGAACAGCTGAATGATACAGATGCTGCAAATGTTGCCTTTTCTGAATCCCTCAAACCCTAATCCTCTTCCCCCGTTTCCTCAATAGTTATGGAGGAGGGGGACTTGAACTGCCAGAGAACTTGTGAATTGGAACAGAAAAGAATAGTTAAAAGCAGAACCTAGGTAGTGAGAAAAGCCTGCCTTTAAGCGTCTGCAAAGTCTCAGAATTTCAGCTCAATTTTGGAACTTCCTTATCTCCAACTTGTATTTGCAAAGTTTCCCAAAGCCTTAAACTGTGTCTGCCAGACCTGAGTACTCACTAAATAACTGCAAATGACTGAGGGAATGAAAACTTGTTCCAGAGTCTACTAGATGAAGTTTTAGCTCTTCCCAAGCAAGTGATTGAACTTCTCTAAGCTTCAGTGTTCTCATCGGTAAAGCCGAGTACAGCAGGTCCTCAAGTAAAGTCATTGTGAATAACATCATTTCATTATAACCCAGATGAGATAAAGAGCCATCATCTGTGTGGTGTTCATGCATTTTCCTCACGTCTGCTGGGTTTAGTCCAGGTGTTTCTGTTTCCTCAAATTCACTGGGGTGTCTAAATTGCCCCACTCAGAGGGAGCATGGGCATGTGTTTGAATGGCCCTGTAATGGAAGGAATGAAATGGAAATCTGTAATGATTTCCACCTTGTGCCCTGAGCTGCCAGAATAGGATCTGGTCATTGCATACCTGAACTATATCAACAGGGATGGAAAATGAATGAATGGATACAAATTATTGTTTAATGTTAGGAATATTTTGGACCTTTATTTAGGAGTGTGTAGATGTTTCTGTGACAGGAGATATGCTGTAAGAACTTAACTCTTATTTATGTTAATTGGCATATGGTAAAATTGATTTCATTATACATTGATTCCTTTACAGTCAAAGTTTCCAAAAAGCCATCAATGATGCTGACTTTCTGTAATAATAATTAGTTTTTAACTACTTAATAAGATTACTTAATAAGTGATTATTCTAACAAGAATAGTAGTAATAATAGTAAATAGCAATGTTTCTGTGAAGACTAAACTGTAGGACTGTATTTCAACTAACATAACTTTAATATTATGATCATGAAACTAAATCAGGAACAAAGGATGTACAGGTCCCATTAGATGTCATTTTAATATCTCTAAGAGTTATAGCCTTACTAGAGAGGAAGAACATGGGGGAGAAATGTGGAGTTCTGATACCAGAGTTTGATGATAAAGTTTGAAAAACTGTGGAAGAACTATGTAAGGGCAAAATAACTCAATAAATAAAGTAACAGTAATTTTAAAACCAAAGATTTAAAAAAAAAAAGGAAATATCCCAAGATATCACATCAAATAAATGTGAGATCCAATAATCAATGGATTAACTGTAGTTATACTTTTTTTTTTTAGAGAGACTAGGTCCACTATGTTGCCTGAGGAAGTCTCAAACCCATGGACTCAAGGAATCCCTGGCCTCAGCCTTCCAGCACTGGGATTACAGGCATGCCATGCCACCCAGCTTTGTTATCCTCTTAATGGGGAGTGTGGAATTCAGTTTACTCATTTAGGGGTAAGGGGAGATTTGTTAATAGCCAATCTTGAACCAAGGAGAGGGCAACTAATACATTTTTTTGTATTTAGGGTCCCTATTATTAAAGTGATGAGTGAAAAAAGGAGTTGACTTGTTCAATTTCCCAGAAGAGTTCACCTTCTTTGTGAACTAAAGCATCTAGACTTGCAGCTACAATCTGCTGAAATGGTTTCCACGCCTTGCTTGTAGCACTATAATTTTTGGTAGTAGGTTAGTGTTTTTAGCTCAAATAAACAAAGCATAAAATATTACGTAACTCAAATTTAAATTACTGATTCTTCTGTATTAATATCAAAAAAGTCATCTTAAAGCACTGAGATAAGCTATATATTTAGTATTAAAAATATTTGCCAACAATAAGATAATGTAGGTCATTATCTACTAGACTGGAACTTACAACATCTATTTCAAGGAGTAATTGGGCAAGTAATTTTAGTTTCTTAATGTTAAGTTAAAGGGAACAGTATCAGTACACTTAATAGAATTTAAGAGTCATCATCTTTAGAAGTTTAATTCATTATTTTTACTTGGAGTGGTTTACATAGATGGAAAGGCCTTTCCTACTAGAGAAATTTGAAAGAATTTAAAAAGAAAATCAAATACATCAAATTGATAATGGCAATGTACAATAATTAAAGGAAGCTTATTAATTGGTTTGTATTAACTGGGCTTATAAGTAGAACTGAGTGGGTGATCTATTCAACTGGAATTGAAGAGGCATAAACTAAAGGGTCCCTTGATTGCTTAATTATCAAACGTTTAATAAAGTAGAATTTGTAAATTTCTTCATTCAACATAGGTACTGAGTATCTGCTTTGAGCTAAGAATTTTCTGGATAACAGAAAAATATCAATGAACAAAATCATCTTTATGGGACCTACATCCATTAAACTTAGGGAAAACCAAATTATACAATACTTTTTCTTTAATACATTGGACATTCATTTTAAAATAAGTTAGCTACAGGCCAGGCATGGAAGCACATGCCTGTAAGTGGCAGCCTAGGAAGCTGCAGACAGGGTCAGGAATCGCGGTTCGAGTCCCACTGGGGGCACGTAACAAGACCTAGTCCCAAAAAAATTTCTGGGCATGGTGGTGCACGCCTGTATTCCCAGCTACCTGGGAAGCTGAGGATGGGGGTTGCTTGAGTCCGTGGTACCCCAGGCAACATGAGCCTGCAGTTCCACAAGCAAAAATAGCGAGAGAGAAAAGAAGTCTCCAAAAAAAAAAGTTAGCTACAAATTTGCACAAAATTTGGCATTAAAAACACCTACAGTGATAAGGGTCTTTATTCATCCTGTCTCAAAAATGCCTAATTCACATATGACACTTCAAGTTGTGTGTGGCTTGACTGTTGAATCCCCATGTAGTTTGAATTCGTTCACATCATTCACAGGGAATTTGAGTTAACCACGATTTTCTTCTTGAACTGTTAAGTGTATCTAGGATTTAGAATCTAGGAGTTTTATCTTTGTGTGATTCCAATTCTGCTGCTTCTAATAGCTGAGTTAATAAAGAAACTGGTGGGGAGGGGGGGAGAGAGAAGTAAATAACTTTAGAGAGGGAAATATTTGTTTAGAAAAGGATAATTTCAGGATTGGGGACATTGAGATGCAGAACTGGAAGCCCTCAGTGTGGGCAGTTAAGAGGTTGAGGTAACTGGGTGAGGGTTATACCAAAAATGGTGGGAAAAAATGCAAACAATTCTCAGCTATTTAAAAAAATCTGCCTCCACCAAGGAAAGAGCAAGATCCTATTTTTGCTTTCCCTGGTGATTATTCCCCAAATCCAAAATCAAAACTGCTTTCTTAAAAAGTTCCAATTGGATAGCTAATACTTTTGCAAAATCACCTACAAACTGAAATGAACATTGTTTCCATAGGAAAATGTTTCTCATTTCTTAACATCCCATTTAGAACAGTTGCATTGAAACACAACTTATTTGTAAATTGATCATTATTTTGATAAAAATAAGGTAACTTGTAAGAACCACAACCCAGGGAGTTGCAGAAAACTTCAGAAAATCTTTTGAACCCCGAGAATGATTTAAACTGTGAGTTTCCTAGGCAAGTCCCTAGATAATAACTTACTGAGTTTTGCAACCATTGCCCATTTCAGCTTCCCTGTGCCAACAGTCACAACCCACATATTCCAAAACTGCGGGCAATTTTGGTGGCACTGTGACAGACAGCCTCTACCAGCTAGTTTCCCCCAATATCTTTGGCCATTCATAAATTCCCCACACTGGCATTTAGGAATCAATTAGAATGCACAAGCAGATGGTGGCACATTTGTACAGTAGTTAACTACTCATGTCCTAGAGTCTAAAGAACACTTTTTAAATCCTAACTACCACTTTGGCTACATGATCACAAGCAGGTATCTTAAACTTCCTGCAGCAGTATCTCCATAGAAAATTTCAATTGTCAGGTGCAGTGGTGCATGCCTACAATCCCAGTGTTAGGAAGCAGAGGCCAGGGATCACTTGAGTCTGTGGGTTCAGGACTACCCAGGTCAACATAGCAAGACCTAGTCGAAAGGAGGGAAGGAGGGGAGGGGAGGGGAGGGGAGGGAAGGAAGGAAGGAAGGAAGGAAGGAAGGAAGGAAGGAAGGAAGGAAGGAAGGAAGGAAGGAAGGAAGGAAGGAAGGAAGGGAAAATTTCAATTATTACTTTTGAAGGGTTTCACACAACATCACTCCTGGTATATAGTGAGTGCTCAGAATTATACTTATTCATGGTTTCCCTAATTTACAGTGAATAAACAGAAAAAGCATTTCAGATCTTCTGCTACCAGTATGCCACAAATGTAAACAGTATTTACTGACATCTTGATTGGCTTAGCTGACATACAGCTTTCTTTCCTCAACATGAAAGGAACCAAAACAAAACAAAACAAACCCACCTCCAGTTTCTAGTTGGGCTCTTCAGATGCTGAAATGACAATGTCCTAATGTGACAAAAATTTGCTTTTAATCTTATGAATGAAAATATCACCAAAAGAGAGACATGAAGTCTTGAGGGAAGGTGCAATGCTCTAAATGATGGGTTTTTAAATAATCCGTGCTTTTCAGACCATCAGTCCTATGCTGAGACAGAATACTGGCAATACTGGCAATAATTTCTTGAGAATGTGGCTTTTCTAAATAGATCCATATAAACCAGGCTGAGTTATTCGGGGGGGAAATTATTTTAATAATACAGTATTAGGTTGAGTATCATCCAGGACAAGTGTACTGTAAAAAATGTTTTGAATATTAATTGAGTTCTGGTAACTTTAGTGTTGCAAATACTTGTATTAGAGTGAGGTAGACAGTTAAAAAAAAACTCTCCATTAGACAGACTTAAAATTTTGTAATAATATTTAAGAAAATGATAACATTATGAAAGAATGAAACATCTGATTAATGCTTAACTTTGTACAACTCGAATATAAACTTTAAAAATATTAGAAATTATAACATTTGAGTGCATATAACGTTTTGTACATTAAGATGAATTGCATGCTGTCCATTTCTTCTTTGCACTTTCAGTCACCTTAAATAAACAAATATATACAACCTTAACAGAACAACAGTGCATCCAAAGCAAATGTGCATTTTAAATTATTTCTCCTGGCCAAGTCCTTTTTTTTTTCCTTAGCATTTTATATTAGCATTTATTTTTATTCTCACCCTTTCTTGGACAGTTTGTAGTTCTCTGAACCAAACAAGCAACAGACTTAGATCAAGAGAACAAAACCACTTAGGAAAAACAAAAACAAAAAAAAAAAAAAACAATTTTTTTTCAATGGCCAGTACAAGTCTCCTTGTTTAAACCATTTCATGGTCAAAGATGAGAAAGAAGCTCATTCTTCAAAGGACGTAAATATGGGCGATGCTTGAAAATAATACTGGGTTGGGCTGGGGAGCAAGAGGGGAACTCATGCTTTTGACAATCTGGGAATGGATATTTAAACTGCCTTGTGCTCTCCCCTGTTTCTCTCCAGAAGATGGATTCTACCTCCTTCCTCACTGCCCATTCCTCATCTCCCACCCCAAGCTCAATGTAACACTTTGCTCTTTTCACAGTTTCTCATTACTAAGTTTTAAAAACATTGCCTAACTGGTAATTACAATCTGAAACAATTCTTTTGGGGAAGCCCTGGGCTATTGCTGGCTGGTAATCTTTGAGGAATGTCAGAGAGAGGGGAGGGAAAACAGATTTTAAAGAAACTCTGGAGATAAGGACTTGTGCCCCCTTTCATGCTCCTCCCAGCTCCCTGCCTGCATCTCTCTCCTCCATCCTGTGTGGGGTTAGCCCTCTCCTCTCCTGACAGCCCCCTTCTCCTTCTTGGGACAGTTCCCCTTCTTTGTACCTCTTATCTTAGTTTCTCACCCCTAATCATTTTTTTTTAACCTGGTAAATCACCTTCTCCCTAAAGGAAATGTCAATTTTGGCAAATTCCACTCAAGGAAGCCTATTAGAAACAGACACCACCAAAGGCTTTGGGTGGGTTACCTGCAGCCTGGGCTAATGCGCCTCAGTGTCAGCCCTGGTCAGAAGCAGGCCTTGTGGTTTCTCATTATCCTTCAGGGGGTTCTACTGGATTCATTCTTGTCATTCCATCCATACCAGCTCCCCTTTCCCCACCAGAAAATGTAACAGTAAAGGCAGTGACCTGAGTCCCCTGGAGTGAACTGCAGGCGGCCAGTTCCCTATACTGGGAGAGGCCAGGGGCAAGACCGGTGAACTCACAGAATCATACCAGTGAGCTAAAACTGCCAGCTTGCTCTCAAAGCTCTTCTTGCTCACAACCCTTCTGAAAACAGGGGCCTGCCTGGATTTCCTATTCTAGAATCAATTCCTCTGTTTCAACACTTTCAGGCTGGGAGGTCCCAAAAGATGGGCTATAACATGGCCAGAAAGAACCCACCTTCCTTAAACAGGTGGAAAACAATCAAATCAAGAAGTGGTCAAAGGGGATTCTTCCTCCCACAGTGTTCCCTCTTAAACTATTAATTTTGTTTTTAATCCACTGCGCAGTGGAGAAACAAGGATGTGTTTCCCCTCCCCCTACCTTCTTGCAATACCTGTGAGACACCCCAGGAAATCCAAAGCCACAATAAAAAAAAAAAAAAAGAAAGAAAAATACAAGAAATCCTCCTTGACTTGTTTTTCCAGGGCGGCCTGGCAGGGTGTAAAAACCCGCATCTCCCTCCGGGCTGGCAGGTGGAAGGTTCTGGGCAGGGTGAGCTTCCTCCTCTCCCAGCCGCAGGTCCACGCTGCTTCCCTAGCCTTTGCCTCCAAGGCCAGCTCTTCCTCCGCCTCCCTGCAGTCAGGCCTCCCCTGCGGGGCCGAGGCGGCCAGATAGGCGCCGCTAGCTACCTGCAGCCGCAGGACTCCACCACCATGTCCTCGTACTGCTTGTAGACCACGTTATTGCCGGCGTCGATGTACAGGATGCTGATGGGAGTCAATTTGGTGGGCACGCAGCAGCTGGGCGGAGTGGAGCCGGGGTCCATGGAGTTCATCAGCGTCTGGATGATGGCGTGGTTGGTGGGCTCCAGGTGCGAGCGCAACGGGAAGTCGCACACGCCTTCGCAGTGGTAGGCCTCGTACTCCAGGGGCGCGATAATCCAGTCGTCCCAGCCCAGCTCCTTGAAGTTCACGTGCAGGGGCTTCTTGCTGCAGCGCAGCCGGGACTTCTTGCCGTGCCGCTTGCCGTGGCGACTGGCGAAGGCCGTGCGCCGCCGCCGCCGGCCGGGCGAGGGCAGCCACGGCCCGGCTTCCGGAGTGCCCGACGGCGGCGGCCACGACCCCTCGGCGCCCGCGCCCGGGCCGGCAGCCTCGGCCGAGCCCAGCTGTTCGCGCATCTCGGCGAACAGGTTCTTGCGCTGGGATCGCGTGAACACCACCAGCAGGGCGCGTTCCTGCGGGGGCCTCACCCTCCGGCCGAAGCCCAGACTCCGCAGGTCCGGGGCCGGCGGCTGCTGGGGCTCCGGCGCGCGCGCCTCGTCGTCCGCGGCGCCCGGCTCGTGCCACGCGGCCCGCAGCTCCAAGCACAGCTGCTTCCAGGGCTGGTGGCGCAGGCCCTGCCACACGTCGAAGACTTCCCAGCCGGCCCGGGGCGCCCCCTGCGGGTCTAGGGTCCGCGCGTCCAGCAGCAGCAGCGGCGACTGGCAGGGGTAGAGCTGCACGTGGAGCGGCCCGGCCGGCGGCCCCCAGGGGGCAGCGGGCGCCTGGCGGAAGAGCCGCAGCTCCGCGCCCACCAGCTCTTCTTTGTCTGAGAGCGTGGACACATCAAACAAATACTTCTGTCTCCGGAGAGGAGTGTGCGAGAGATCGTCTGTGAGATAAAAAATAATTACAGTCAGTTTCACTTAAGGGGGAGATCAGCCGGGTCTCCGCGGCCGTCCCCGGGAGGGAAAGGGCGGGAGCGGGGCAGGCGGCCGGGAGGCCAGCTGGGCCAGCCCGGGGCCTGACCACCCGGCTCCCCGCCCGACCCCGGCGAGGCGAGGCGAGGGGAGGGGGCGCACCAGGGCAGGTCCCCTCCTCCCCGTCAGTCCGGGACGCTCAGGGCGGAAGTCGGTGGCTGCTCCGGAGGCGGCGGCCTCCCAGGTTTCCCCCCAGGAGCCAGCGTAACCGCTAATGTGCCCTTTGTGGTCGCGAGCTGGACTGCGCCTGGCGCAGACCGCCTCTCAGATGGCTCGTTCTCATCACTCACGTCTCCTTCAGATGTCACCTCCTCCAAGAGGCCATCCGACCACCCCTGATGTGAAGCAACCTCCCTGGGTTACTATGACAGGACCCCGGGTGATTATCTTCCCGGTACTTAGCACTATCTACAATGACCTCGGTTGTATTTGTCTCCTTAGTGGCCTGTCTTTCCCAACAGCACCCCTCCCCTTCCACTGGCCCCCTGGAGCGAGGACCCTGTCGTGTCCATCTTGCTCTCCGGAGCGCCTCCCACCTTGGGGAACGCGCAGTAGCCGTCAGACGGTAAACGAGAGACATTTGGGTCATCACCAGCACCGGGGCTTGCTTCATTCAGTCCAATGAAGCGATGCCGGCAGATAGGGTGTGAGTGTTGGAATTTTGTTGAGTTTGGGTTTTTGTTTGCTTGGGGTCAGTTTCTTTTTAAGCCTCCAAGATGAATTTAACGTGCTGCTGGATTTCAGACCCAGGATCTGGAGGCAGGTTTGCTGAACTATTAAGCCCAACACGAAGCAGAAAGAATAAAGCACTTTTTTTTTCTTTTACAAATTCATTAACCTTTAACAAGAAATAAAAGAGTAGTAAGGCTTTCGTATCTGCAGACAGGGCAAATATCAAGTGCCAGACAGATCCATTCAGAAGATCCTGCTGTCAATGAGAAAGATGCATCTCTGGAAGGAGAAAACCTCAGCCACAGATACTTACACACATTTGACATTCTTCCCGCCTCCACCAACTCGATCTAAAATTTTCTTTTTTTGCAACTAATCCTGAAGATAGAATGTTGGTTATCAGTGAGAAAAAGAAATCTGGCTTTGAAGGAAGGAACTGGGGGAGTCCAGGCTTTGCAAATTCAAGGTGAATTCTTTAGGACCAAGGCAAAACTGGACTTCTTTTCTGACACATGTATGCATGAAGCCAACTCCACTTCGGTGTGCAAGGCGGAAAGCTAACCAGATTTTCTTGGGCTGCTTCTCATAAAATATTTACAACCCAGCAAATACAAAAATCCCCAAAGCCCCAAGCTTTCCCCAGAAGCTAGTAAAGTTTGGGTCGATTTCAATAGTAAAAGTGTCACTGGGTCCCAAGTCCAACCCCTATGGCCTGTCCAGATGTAGCTCCAGGGCACTGGACCTGGAGCCTCAAGTCACACCCAGTCCCCACTCCAGGCTGACCACAGGGCTGACTAGCTCCCTCACTCGAACACACATGCCCCAACCTGAAATGGAGCTGTGGGAAGGGTTATAGAGGTGAAAAGGGAAAAGCTGCTGGAGGCAGTTGATTTATGGAAGCCAAGACCTTCAAGTCGAACAGGGTCACGTTAAAATCAGCGGTAATTCAGCACACTTTCTTCTCTTCGTTTAAAGAATGGTGTCTGACAAAACTCAGGCACCACCCAGATCTCTGGACCTATTGCCTTAGGCTTCACTTTCCTGCCTCTCATATTTCTCGCTCCCCAAACTAAAGATGTAATGAGAGTGACAAACCTAAGGCATTTGCTGCACCACTTAAATGCTGTGCGAGGCGATATATTTTCCATCTTCATCCACAAGAAGAGATAGCCTGTAAGGCAGTTCTCCCATTGATTCCATTTTACAGATGGGATAACCAAGACTTGGGGGAAATTAAATGAATTGACAGCTATTACATAGTAAAGTTGAGATACAGATCTAAGTCTACTCAATTCCAGAGGCAGAGCTTTTATTTAGCCCTTCAGCCCCACTGCCTCTCCATTACGGTCCTGGGGATGGAATCTGAAAGCAACCTGCCACGGCAGGGGTAGAAGGGCAGCAGATACGGTCCAAACTGTATTTGTGGGACTTGCTGGTAGTAAAAACCTGGACTCTCTTGAGAAATCTTTTCCATCTTTGCTTACTTAGCTTGACAGTTTGTCCCTGGCTAGGGAGCAGTAGGCAGATGTAAAGCAAAATGATGTTATTTATTTGTCCCTCATACAAAGTGGTGAGATCAGCCTGCTCTTGCTTTCATTCAAGTGTGAGCTAATAAATGGTTTGTCTGCACAGCTGAGTCACATTTCTCTAGTTCTCAAGAGTGGTCAGGACTGAGGAAAGCATTGGTAGGGAGAGGACACTACTGATGCTTCAGCCTTGGGGGTTCTGGTAATCTTTCTAGTGGGATCAGCCCACTTTTATTCTTTTCAAGGAGAGTGCAAGGAAAGAGTGCAAATTGGCTTCAGCTCGTGTCCTGCTCCCTTCTCGCCCAATTAGCTCCATCCCACAGACTGAGGACATCCATCCACCTGTAACTCACAGTGTTTTATCCCAGGCCTACGGGTATGTATATTGGTGGTGTGATCCATTCTTAGGAGGACAGACCCAGTGAAGAAGTTGCCTAGGCTCTGGAAGTAGACAGCAGGGCTAGGTGGGCAAGTACTCTGCTCAGGTACCAAGATAGAATAGTTGTTCTCAAAGCTACTAATGCGCAGTGGACCTTAAATCCACATCAGCTCACAGAGAAATTTGTTAGAAATGCAAATCCTCTTGGATCCCAAGGGTTTGGGGCTGGGGGGCATCATTTGCATTTCTAGTACGTTCCCAGATAAGATTCAGGTGGTTAGAGCTCTTTGGAGTCACTAATGTAGATGAGTGTGGGCTTGCCTCCCAGTGGATGGTTGCTAAGACTCCCCACCCTGTGGGGAGGACACCTTTGGAGGTGGGACAAAACAGGGATCTCCAAAGCACGGGGTACAAAGTACCTTAAGGTGGTACTCTACTCACCAGAAACAAGTCAGTCATCACCCTAGGTCCTTCCTGGCCACCACAGTCACCCCCACATTATCTTATTCTTTCAGCCACAAGTATTAGACCCAATCTCTAGAACCACTGATACCTAAAGAGAGGGTTCAAGAAAGTGGCTGCTCCATGTAGCTCCCCTACAGTCCACATTCCCCACCTGTCTGGACTTGCTTTTGGAACCTTGCATCACAGAAATAGCCCAGAGGAGGTATCCAACCTCAGGCATGCCAACAACACCATCCCCTGTGACCCTACAGACACAGTTCCTGATGAACTGACACAGCAAGGCTTGGCCCTGCTGCCATAGGTTCCTTTGGGTTTGAAGTCCCTTGAAGTCCCTTCCAAAGCTGCCTTTACAGAAGTGAGGATAGATGGCATCAAGGTTGAAACTCTCCATACTCTCCCCTGCACTGGACTAGAGTGTACACTTTTCATTTCAAAATCTGGTTGGCACTTTCTTACATGCCAGGACTGAATTCTACAAGTTAGACCTTTAAATTGAAATTGATCAGTAATACATCATGGAAACTTTTGTTTTGAGTTTGTAAAAAATCTGGATTTTTTTTTTCAGCTTGGATCTCACCCCAGTTAACTTGCTGTTTGTTGAATATTAGACAAATAGACCTTTCAAGATACAATTGCTGGATTTGTGCTTATCTACTTTCCCTGGCTGGGGGGGGGGGGGGGCAGGAGCGCAGGGAGGGGAGGGAGCCGGGAGGAGTAAACTATCTGCATATTTGAAGAAAGGTTTTCATAAGTAGGTCAGCCTGTTTTAGGTTGGTAAAAGAGCAAGTTGGTAAAAGGCTGAGGGCACTTCAACAGGCACATCAGGTGTGGAATTAAGTTTTTTTTTTAATGAACAAGAAAATTAAACAAGGGGAGAAGAAAACTCCCCCTTGAGAGATAAGTACTGTCACACCATTTGAAAAGAGAAAACTGGCTTAGAAAGGTAAAATCATCTGCACTTGTTCATGGGCAGTGGCTGGCAGAAGCTAAAGAGCAAAATCCAGAGCAGAAAGGAAAGGATGCTCCCTATCAACAACCCAGGAGTTTGAGCCTCTAAGGTGATGGGGAAGAGGAAGCTCAGTCTCTGCTGGAAGAAGCTCCCCCCAGACCACCCTGCAGATCTGTAGCAGCTGGAAGTCAGTCTGGAGGGTCCTCCTTAGACGGTCACTCTCAGGGATGCTCCTGCGTCTCCAATCCTCAGAGGTTCCCTCTTTGGTTTTTTCCAGCAGCCAACTCCTGGCTTCCTGATGTTCCTCTGAGCTAGTCCCATTCCTGCCCTTTAAATTTGCAGTGATCCTGAGCATCTCCTGTCCAGGTTACATCTACAACCCTGTCCACCTCCCCTAGCCACACATCACCAGCTTTCCCACTGGGCTGTGTGTTTCCCAAAGTGCAGATCCTGTGTGAGCAATGGTTTAGAATGCTGAGAGGACAGCTGACTCACACTCCTGTCACCTTAGGTGAGGATGGAGTGAGACAGTTTTCTGTTCGACACAGGAAACCCCACCTCTTTCCAGTTAAACTTCCCCTATACTCCTCAACACCTTGCATCATTTTTTTTGAGCCTACAGCAGTGTGGAAAGCTTCTAGGGTTCTGTCTCTGCTCAGACATCCTTGGTCATTGAATCCTCAACTTGCTTACCTCACATCCGTCCTTCGGTGGTGCTCCTGTCTAGTTAAAGAAATTGGAGACTACTAATCACCCACTAGGGTGGTGGAACAGAGAGGAAGGGAATTGGCATACATTCACCATCAGTGTTATCCAGGCCAGGTGGGTAGGGATCCCCTAGGAATTTGCCTCTTTTACTAAAGGAAGATGGGGATTGTTGGCTGAAATGAGTCACTTCTCCCCTATGTCCTCAGTTTCAGCATGGCTTTCAGGTGCTGTATCATCATTCTTTGCCCTGGGGTGTGAAGTCCTCTGGGTAATATGTGCTTCTACAGCCACCCTCTCCTGGGACACACCATTCTCTTCCTGGTCATGCCCTGTATTCTCTTCCTGAGACCTACTTATGTTGAGATCCAAGTCTTACAGACTTCTGACCATTGCTAACATCCTCACCAAGGCTCTCATTTGGGAAACAATACACACAGCCCATCCTTCTTGGACTGCTTTTGCTCACTCAGCCTGAATAATGACCTTAGTAGAGAACACTGGTGTAAGCAGTTACTATGTGGTGGGTGTTATCTAACTTCTTAACCTATAATAACTCATTTAAGTCCCCAAACCATCTATAGGGATTAAAAGATATCACCATTAAGCTCATGATAGGGATTAAAAAACTAAAAACCGGAAGTTTAAGAGTAACTTGCTCAAGAGAGGAAGAGGGAGCGAGCAGGTTAACCCTAGTATCTGAGCCATCAGTCCTTGCTCTCTGGGCCTTATAGAAACCCTGAGAAAGTTCCAGCTCCCTCATGCTGCTTGTGCTGCTCATGCTTGTGGGAGGGCATCAGATCCTGGCCTCCAAATGTCACTTACTTCCTAATCAGCAGAACAAGCAAGATGCCAACAACTTGACATTTGAAAGAGAATTTAAAAGGAAACTTAACTTTCTCATCTTCAAAATAAGAATTATTTGATGAGGTGGGGAAGATGGTTGGTGAATGAAATAAAGGTGGGGAAGACATCTGAAGATGTGTGCACACGTTCATTACTGCTGACCACAGGAGTGAACATAGGACACTAGTCCAGGAGACAGAAATCTGTATCCTGACCTGTGACTAGGTGACTGGTTGTCCATGGATCAAACAGACCTCAAAGAAAACTGAGAGAGCAAGCACATCTTCCCCCTGCCTGAGTGCAGGTAGTTAGAGTAACACTGGCTGCATTCTTTGGGTGCTGGCCTTTTCATCATGGCCTTTACAATAACACTGCAGCTTAGAAGTGGGCACCTCATTTCACAGGTGACACTGAGAGAGATCATATGGCCTGGTTAGTTCTCTTCACAGTATTTCCAGGAGTGGAGAAAAGGTGCTATGAAGAAGGGATAAAGAGAGGAAGAGAAACTTCCAGACCATGCCCATCTCAGGTCTAGCCAAGGGCAAGACCCATAGAGGTTGGGTCCTTTCCCCATCACTTTAGTCCTCTCTATGCAGCCATGCCATACCCATCACAGTCCCTGGGAAGCAGAGGACCCCTGCCTGAATGTCATCAAGGACATGGCAAGTTCTCTCTCAGTGGGATCAGGGTCAGATCTTAGCCTACATGCTAACCAATTGAGCTTCCTAGCTGAGCAGACCCAGCCCTGAAAGACCAGAGAATTAGTTTTCTCTCCCTGCCTTCATCACTCCTTTTTATGCCTTTTTTGTGAGGCTCCATCTGTTCACTAAGTCTGGGATGGAGGTAATGTTCTGGATTTTCTTCATTAGGCAAAGCTAGAGCACCGGTTGGAGGGGAGAAAGGCTGCAACACCAGGTCATCCCCACAGTGTGAGTTATCTGCAAAAGACCAGTCAATGGGTTTGCAAGTGTGCAGGTCCCTTGCCACATAATCATCTGTTCAGCTTCCCCCTGGGTTCCTTGGCTTCCTGTGTTTCCCCAATAGCTTCTAGGCTATTCATCAGAGCCCACAGGATCTCAGAGAAATTTCTATATCCTCTCCCAAATCTGGTGTACCTGATACACTTGGTGTGGAGAAATTCAAGTGTTGGAACCAAAACGCTGACTCAGTATGAGGCAAACAAGTGAGGCTGGGAGGTAGCAGAACAAGGAACCCTAAATTCCACTCCTTGGTGTGCTCAGAACCTCAGCACAACCTTCAGTGTTCCTGTAACACCCTCTACCTCCAACCATACCCTTCCACTAAGCCACTTCTGACTGGAGCAGACCTGCTCACTCTCCCAAGCATTGGGTACCCCATACAGAAGTCCAAAGGCACAGAGACACCCTTTTTGTCTCTCAAGGATGAAATAGATTTATTTACAAAGAAGTTTCCATGAAAGTCAGGGCAAACCCTCATGTGCACTTCTTGAGAGGGTTCAAGAGTGGTGTAGATCAAAGACACTTCACCTGGCACTTGACATCACAGCCGGGCATGCAGGGTTCCGACTAGCCCCACCCACCCGCCCTGAGACGCATTCTAATTGGGTCAGCCTCAGGTCCCAGGGAAGCAACACCTCAGGATGGAAAGGGGTGGGGTGGGAAGAATGGCCTCTCTGAAACCTAACTTCTGGGCTGGAACTGGTCGGGGCCTTTTGACTTGAGAGCTTCCAGATCAACAGCAGAATAGAGAGCTCTCATTTTATCTGGTTTTCTCTCCCAGGTCAGTACTGAGCTTGCAGCTGGGGGGGGGGAGGGGGTAGGTTTAAATGATCTGCTGTGGATGGGATTTGGGACTCTCAGCTTCAGCACCAAGAGTTTCTGTGCAGGGGAAACCTCGTGGTGTTTCTGGAGTGGGCATGGCATTGGCAGAGTTGAGTGCCTTAACTGGCCCGTGCTACCTTCACCTTGGGTTGACTTGGGAAAGAAGGAAGCAATCTGAGATTCCCGCTGGCAGCTATGGGTCATTCTAGTAGTATCGATCTCTTTCCCTCCCCACGGAGCTTGGGAGCCTGAGCCACACTGGGAAGTGGGGGTTGGGGGGCTTTGGTAGCAGCCAACGCCAGCCACAGATGCTCTTTGGTTACTTATTCAGGGATGGGGACAGGAATGGGAACCCCACCTCAAAAGCAGCCTCAGCGCTTGCCCCTGCGCCAGCTTTCTGCTCTGCTTCCAAAGCTAAACCGGCTCCAGCCTGAGCCAGAGAGCAGCCCCCTAGCTTTCCCGCGTGCTCACGATGGGTTCCCACAGCTCGACCTGCCCCCAGGCTTGCAGGCCGCTAGCTTGACCCTGGGCTTCTCCCCGAACGCAGGCCAGCCTCCCTCCACTAGCCTCCTGTCCCCTCCAAACGTCTGCAGTCCCTCACCGCGGCGAAGCCAAACCCCCGCCCCAGCAGCGCCGAGAGAGACTGCCGTGACAGGCGGAGAACAGCAACCCTGAAACCCTTAGACCAATGGGAACATATTTAATTCCGGTGAAGAGGGGACATCCTTTCAGCGACTTTGAACTTGAAAATAAATAGCCAGGGCTTAGGGGGGAAGGAGGGTGGTAGACAGATGGTAGATGCCAAACAATGAGATGGCGCAATGGATCCCCTTTCCCTCTTTCCACCCCCGCAGCCTCTGCTAGAACCCCGCCCCCCCGTCAGAGAGCGCCGTCGGAGCAGGCGTTATTCCATACTCGAAGAGCGATCGAACTAAAGTCCTTCGCTTTATTAAAAAGCCCACAGGGATTACAGTTGATTCGCTCTGGGTCGTTGGATGCACGAAGCGGTCCTGGCAGGAAACGAAAGTTCCATCAGACCATCTCTCAGGCCTTTGCCCTCTCTCACTCCCGGAAGGCCGCCCCACAAAGACGCACCCACGTCCGGGGGGTGTGCGGCGGAACCCTGCGAAGTCCAGTGGCAGAAACGGGCTAGCTAGGACCTCTGTCGACGCAACTCCCCTCACACACCCCCAACCCCCACCTTTGCTCGAGGGTCCAGGCGGGGCCCGCGTCCTCCTAGTCGCCAGGGCGGGCTGTCAAGTCCGGATTCACTCTGCGGGGCCAGGGATTCGCGAGCCTTGTGCCGAGAGGAGCGGAGATTTTTTTTTTTTTTTAAACGCGCAGAAATGACAAGGATATGTCATTTCCTGCCTCCTGCGAGCCTCCTGCGATGGGGAAACTGCTCAGTGCGCTTCCCAGACCAGCCTCCGCAGCCAGAGGAATCGAGTTCTCTCGGGGTTCTCAGCTTCTCGCTGAAGCTGCACGTGTAAGGGTTTAGAGTAACGTCGCCCTTCAGGCTCCAAGGATGGGGAAGACAATAGCTGATACTTAGCAAGTCAACGGCCAAGGGGTTTGTGTGGCCTTTAAAAAGTCTTCACCAAGCAGGACAAACTTCTACTTTAGGGGGTCCTTCCCGTGCCCCCCTCCCCCACGACTTTCCCCACCCAGGATCTTCTAGTTCACCCGGCTGGAAATCAAGAGGATCCTGAACCTGGAAGGCGACGCAGAGCCCGCGCTGGCGCTTAAGCGGACGCGCCCTCACACGCACACACTTGAAAGCTCAGCAATCCTTTTCCAAGGCTGTTCCCTCTTTCCGGGGAAATAAAGCCTAGATTGGAACCTTCTGCCGGCTTCCTCACTTGGCCGTCTGGTCTGCATTAGTGTTTTTATAAGGGACTCAAACAAATCGAATACAAGGTCACCAAATAATTAACAGTTGTGAATTCCCTCCGTCCCCATTAAAATACTTCCCTGCTTATATTTCATTTTCCGTTTGCCAGCGACAACAGGGTCCGGGCAAAAGCGCAGCTACGTGGAAGATACCCCTCTGCGGCCCAGGTTCATCCAGAAACTGGCTGTTTTGCATAAACATGCTGTAGGAAAGGAACAGCAAACACCAGGAACCGAGTAGCTCTTAGAATGCCTCCCGGCAGCCGGCGATCTCCACAATTGTCCTGCCTTGCCCCCTGGTAATCTAGACCCAGAAAGCAGACTGAGAAGACAACCAGCAGAGCCAAACTCCCTAGAGATTCATTTCTGGGTGTCAAGTTCTTCAAGGATGTCCAGATCTCGTTTTTGTTTTTATCGGTTCCCCACAGCCTCCTTTCTGAGAGTGAGGTTGCAACAACAGTATCAATAACCCCCCAAAAAAAAAAGTTCTAAAAAATAATATTCTTATTTCAAAAGGATCTAGGAACCTAACTCATGACAATATTCTCACACTCCTTTGATTTCCTTATCCTTGAGCGGGCTCTCTTTTTCAATGTCCCTTGTTGGAATTATGTACAGCAACTGAAAATCAGGTTTCTCCCCTTTTCCCCTTATCATTCAGCCATATTCAATTCAAAGAAGTTCTAATTATCTCCCTTTCCCAGACACAGGGTTGGAGATCCAGAATCCCATGCAACTGGTATCTTAATGGGTTATATCATGTGCCAACTGCAAACTGTAATTTCTCTATATTCATCCTGGTCCTCTCTGCTCCTCTGACTACATGCGCACACTTTCTGATCTTTATGGATTCAAAATCATTTTTGTAAGAACTCTGTTGTGCAGTTTAAAAAGATCAGGGCTAACAAGGCTTGTGCCTTTTACAAGCCATCCAATCCAAGGAAGAAAGGCTAGCACATTCAGACTCTTTTACTCCCAAGTTCCACTCTTCCACCTCTTAAGTGAGTCTTAGGAGGCTACCAAGAAATGTTAATCTAGGAAGGAAATCTGTCAAATCTTTTAACTTCCACTCCTTGCCACTATCCTTCAAAAACCTCCCCAGCCCTTAAGCTATTCATCCAATGTCACAGCTAAGCTCGCAGGCCCTAGAATTTATTGAGTTTTCCTCTTAATAGCTGTGTGACCTTAAGCAACTTGTTTAACCTCTCTGTCTCCATTAAGTCACCTGTAGAACAGTTAACTGTACCACTTGGGGGACATAGGGGAACTAATCTGCACAACAGATTATTTTATTATTATTATTATTATTATTATTATTATTATTATTATTTTGCAGTACTGGTTAACAAAAGGTCTTGTCATGGGGGATGGGATGAGAGGTGTTGCCATGGGGGATGGGATGGGAGGGTGCTGTTAAGTAGCACAAACTGAACATGTTGTCCTTGTAGACCTAATAAAAGGTTCTTCAATCACTCTGGGCAGAGCTGATTCCTGTCTTTCCACACTTAATCGCAAACTACAAATTACAACTTTTGTGGTCCTGGGTTTCTGGCTAGGAAAGGTTTTTACTAATACTATACTAAGGCTCGGAATTCCTTCCATTTTCTTTGCTCCTCCCCCTGCGGGACCCCCGTTCCTCCAAGTCAAGCCTGCCACACTCGACGGCGATTTAAACAACCCGAGGCAAGGCGCCAAGTTAGCGCGGCTGGCCCAGCTCTAAACTGGCGGCTGCTCTTTCCTCCTAGCCCCGCCATCCATGGGTGGGGGGAGGGGAAGTTGGAGGGTTTGGCGCGGTTCAGAGTCCCCACGTGAGAGGGGCGGAAGTCCTTGCCAGGAGCGGGGGATGAGCGGCTGGCGGGTCCCTTCCATCACGGGAGACTAGACACCGTTTGATGTGTTGTGACAGGAACCCTCAATTAGATCGCTGAGTTGAAACGCTCCAATCAGGGGCCCAATGCTAAGCAAGCCCCGGAAGGTCCAGTCCGAGGTCACCGCCGGTGACACATCAAATCAAAATCAGTGAGAGGGAAAGTGAGGCTTTCCCTTTATCAAGCGGGGGCCGTAGCCCGCAGTGTACCCCTCCTCCGGGCACCTCCTCCGGGCCCCAGCTCCGGACTCCTTCGGCCCCGCGCGGCGCGCGACGAGCTCCACGGCCTTCCCAGTCAAGGAACTGCCTTTCTTCGCGTTTTCTGGAAACCTGAGAGCTTGCAAGAGACCGCGCTTTTGAAGCTGCGGTCCAGGTGGTCACGCCGCGGCTCCTCCGCTTGGGGACAGCGCACAGCTCAGCCCTCGACGGCATTCGGAGTTGAAGTCGACCGTCTGGATCTTGGTCCGGCTAGCCTGGAGACCTTGGCTGGGGAACAGAGGCCCCCCAGCCTGGGCATACAGCCAGTCCCTTCCCTACCTCCGGCGCCCGGGGGAGTCCTGAGCGGTACCCTGGGAAGGGATGCAGAACTTGCAAGGACGAAGCGAGTCTGTTTGTGCGGCGGACACGAAGCCCCCACAGACCCCCTCCCCAGCCTGTACGGGCGCGCGCGCGCGCGCGCGCGCGCGCGCTTGAACGCTGCCGGCATCCATAGACACCTCGGAACAGCCTGCAGGTTCCCTTGATTCTGTGCCAAAGTTGCGGGGCGCAGCGAACGAATTTGGGGTGCCTGCTGGGGGAGGGGCGGAGATGCTTGCTAACTAGTTTCCCGGCCAAGAAAATGCGCGCCCAGTTGCCTACTAGTCTTGGTCTCTGGGATTTCTTCCCTTGGGGAACCATCTCTTGTGCAATGTTCTCCCCACTTCCTTATGAGACCCCTCTTACTAGGGCGTTAGAGGAGGGACTACAGAGGACTTGCAGGGAGGGAGATAAGACAGTCAGGACGGTGGGTTGGAGAGAAGTTGACTGGTTGCGCTGGCAGAATCGAGGCCCGAGGCTCAGTTGCGGCGCCGCAAGGAAGCCACGTGTATTTGCAAAGGGGACTTTAGCCGGCCTAAAATCACCATAAAATACCCGGCGTTAATTTGCCCTAGGGATCTTTCAGCAGCTCATGAACCTCCCTGACCTCTGGCTGCAGCGGCGAACCGAGCGTGGGCAGGACTTTAACCCGAAAAGAAGGCTACCGCGAGGCAGGAGGCTGGGGGCTAGAGACCGCGAGGAGTCGGGGGCTCGGTAGGCATTTGCCTGCTCAGGGGAAAAAAAAAAAAGCCTCCAGTATGGTCAAGTACAATAAAGCCATCTGATCGGAGCAGCCCCTTCAGCCGGACCCCCAGGAGGGGCTCCTGGGAGACCCCACTTTCACAGACCTGGAAGTGGGAGTCGGGAACAGAGCTAAATCTGGGGAGGATGGTGGAGTGGGAAGCTGCTTTAAAATCTTATCTCCTCCTTCCTTTCTTCCCCCTCTCTCCACCTTGACCCTTCCTTTCTCTAAACTCCCCGCCTTTCCTGCCCTCTTCCACCTTATTGTCCTTCTTTAGGAGCTGGGTTTCTCGAGCCAGAAGATCTCTCCCCAAATATCTGGGACCCGCACACCTCTGGCGGTGGACCAAAGTGGACCGCAAGGAGGGGATACCCGCAGATACCCACACTTGCACCCCCAGTGGCAGCGGGGGGGGGTGTCGGGAAAGGGCTCTGGTGGAAGTGCAGAGAAAGGAGCGTCGTCTGACTAACAAAGTTGGCTGAGCACCCCCCACGCACCCTCGTGGGTTTAGTGCCAACAAACCGCTACACTAAACTGCCGCAGTTGCGGTCCGGGCCCGCTCGGCCAGCTCCGCCCGCTGCCTCTGCAGGGAAGAATCAGTTGCGACCTGGAAGGGGCCGAGAGTGCTCTGCAGGAGTAAACAAACAAACAAACAAAGCGGAGGGCTTCGGGCTCCCGTCCGGCTGGGAAGCCTCACACCGGGCGCGAGGACTAGCCGAGCGAGAACGCGCTTAGCGGCGGGACCCGAGCACTACCAGACGCGGCTAGCGGACTCGCCCCTCCGGCCGCGGGACTGGCTTCTGCAGGCTTTCCCTGCAGCGGACCGGAATCCCGGGCTTCCCAACGCTCACTCAAGTTTCAGGGCCCACCCGGTCCGTCCCAGCCGTTCAGCACTTGGACTGCAAACCCCCGCACAACCCCGGGCCCCGGGGCGCACACTCCGTGGGTCTTCGCAGGGACCCTCTCCAACCCTGGGCATTTGCCTGCACCTCCCGTCCTCTACGCTTCCTCCGCCAGCCGCCGGAGGAGCGGCCACCAGGCTGCTTTTTTGCAAAAGACGAGAGCCCGGAGGAAAGGAAAGGGAGGAAAAGGAAAGGAAAGAAGGAAGCAAGCAAGGGAGAGCTGCAAACTGGAGTGAACTCCGCAGCCCCATTCAGAAACTTGCTAGGGCTCGAGAGAAACACTTGCAGGAAAGGAAGGCTGAGGAGTGCAGAGCGGAAAGGTAGTTCGCAAACGCAGGCTTCTCGCGGAGCCGGAGCCTGGGCGTAGGAGCTCCAGGTAGAGAGAAGGCAGGGTGTCTTCTTTGCCACTTACCTAGCCCCCTGTCTACAAAGCTAGTGATGGTATTAGCCGACTTGGAAGACTGGAAAAAGCTGGCGTTGATGCCCAGCTTCTCCGCGATGGAGTAAGTCCGGTAGAGTGACAGCATGTACTCGTGGGGCACCACGCGCGGGCCCCTGCCCGGCGACTCTGGCGCTTGCGGCTGCTCCGGCGGCCGCCGCCGGGGCTCGTCGCGCTGCCGCGGCTCCGGCTCGTGGTGCCCCACGGGCGCCCGGGCCGTGGCACTCTCCCGCTGCGCCCGCGGCATCTTCCCTTCCTTGCGACTTTGCATTCCCTTGGCGGAGCCCAGCTCAGCGGAAGAAGAGGACGAGATAGAAGCCTGCTGGAAGCCGGGCAAATCCCACAGGAAACTGATGAGGAAGACGGCCGAGAGCAGAACTCTGGGCGTATCCATGGCGAGCGAGAGTCGGCGTCTCCCCGAGAGGTGGCGGCGCCGGGCGCGAGGGGCAAGGAGCGGCTGGACAGCGGCCGGGGCCCGGCTCCTCCCGCGGACTAGGAGTGCGAGGAGCCGGGTCCCAGGCACACAAACCCCGGCCCTGCCACGCCCCCTCCCGCCCCTCGCCGCGAGGGGAGTGGTGAGAGCCGAGGGGAGGGGAGCAGCGAGGGTGGGAGGAGAGGCCGGGTGGTGCGGGCAAGGAGGTGTGGGGAGAGGGGCCGCGGTGCGCTCCAGTGGCAGGGAGACGCAGCGCCCCCGCGGGGCCTGCGCGCCTCCAGCCCGCCCAGAGCCCTGGGCGGGGGAAGGCGAACGCCGCGGTCCGGCAGCGAGGAAACCAGGGCGGTCCGCGGAGCCAGGGTGTCGCTGGCCCGGTCCAAAGTGGCGCGTCTTCGCCGAGCGGTGCGGGCTCTGGGTCTTGACCCGCTGCCTGCACTCCCCAGAGACCTCGCAGCCCCGAAAGGAGGCAAGTGGCGGCGGCGCCCCCCAGAGACAGCTGGGAGCAGGCGCCCCCCGCGGCAGTCTGCTGGCTCCGCTGTGGTCCTTGGCTTCCGTGGCCCCAGACCCAGGTGGGCTGTTCGTTGCCCTCAGGGACCCAGCCCCAGGCCAGAGACGCCTGCCGGGCGCAGGCCCGGGCGCTGAAGAGCCCCATTCACGCCGTGGGGTACCGCTCTCCACAAAGAATGGTCCTCTACCCCAGGCCCTTGAGGTCAGGCAGAGGCCACGCGTCCTGAGCGTCTGGATGGATGCTAAAAACTGCTGGCTCTCTTGCAGGCCCCAGTTTCATCTCTCGCAGTCCCCGCTATCTTCTGAAGCTTCCTTTCTCCGTGGTCTGCTCCCTTGGCTTCTATCCTTTGGAGGCCCGCCCCCGCCTCCACCGCACCCCCATTTTCCTTCTCTTCTTCACCTCCCTCCCGCCTTCGATACTTCCTCCTTTCCCAAGTTCCTTCTGCATTCCAATCCCTCTTCCCCAGCCTGCGTTTCTTCTCACACTGCACTCCCAGCACTCTGCCTTCCCACCCTCCCTCTCCTCGGGGGTCCCCCTCCCCTCGGAGTGGACACCTCCCTGTCGAACTCTTCCCCAATCTGTTTCTCTTCAGCACAGCCTCGCCCCATCACGAGTTTCCTTTATCTGTCCCCAGATTCCCTGTGCCTGTCTTCCCCGCCTACTGCCTCGCTCATTCCTGGGCCTGCACGCTGAAGGGAGAGGAGGGGGGCTGCTTCTCTCCCACAGGCGAGGGCTGTGCCCTGGAATGCTATGGAGAGATCCTTCTGTACGTGTTTCCTACTTGGGCACCAACAGGAAAATGCCCCCTTTTGTTGTCCCAACAGCCTTGGGAGGTTGGATTTACAGTTTTCACTTCCATCACTTCAACAGATGAGACAGAGGGGATAAGTGACTTTTCCAAGAACACGCTGCTGGAAGATCAGGCAACTAGCCACCAAACACAGAATCAGACCCCAAATCCAGTGTCCTCTTCACAGCACAGGAGAGTGGATCCCTGGACCAATGTCTTTATTTGAGTTCTGGTCTTTTTTATAAGGTTTTCTTTGCTCACAGATAATGCCCCCACACAAACAGTTTTGTGTGCACATTCCCAGCCTCTAATTATTTAAGTATTCCCCTACCCCCCTCACTTTCTTCCCTCTCCCTTTTGCTTTTTCGTTTTCTTCCCCGGTCCATTCAGGGACTATTCTCACAGGCTGCAGAAGGGGGACAGTTCTGCTTCCCTATTGCCCTTCATTCTGTTATGTGCCCTCTTACCCTGGACACTAGTCTTTTCCATAACAGGGAACAATCAAGAGAACTGGTGTATCAGAAGGATTCTAAGCCCTTTACATACATGATTGCATTTACATTTCAAATACAATCTTATAAGTGCAATAGTACTCCTATATTACAGATAAGGAATCTGAGGCCCAAGATCACACTGCTCCAGAGTCTAGGCTCTTCACCACTAAGCTACTGAGCTGACTGTTCTCCTCTTGGTCTCCTCCAATGATGCCCTCCTCTGTCCCTATCTCAGCCCTACCAAGTTTCCTTGTTCTAGTTTCATAATTGCCAACTTCTAAAACTTTCAGTTCAAGGTCAACCTTGTTTCCCTTATTGTCTCTGTGCTTTGTTAGTCATCATATTAACAATATATGTACTTAATAAATACAAATATGAGTATTATATTTTACAATCTAATCTGATATATACATATAGTAATACTGTTTACTATAGTAACAACATAAAAGATGTGTAACTGAAGGGAAAAACTTCTCAGATTTCTTCCTTTTTTTTTTTTTTTTTTTTTGGTTACAACAAGTCAACAGTGGTTTGGCCTTCATGGGTTCATCTCCATCCTGCCTTACTTTTTGTGTGCACATCATGTTCTTGCAATCCCAGAGTAAATACTGCATTTTATCCTTCCCTTGTTGCTTAACCATGTACCCAAAGCATGTCTGCTGTTTTTTTCACTTTTTAGTCTGGCTCTGCCTTCCTGCTAAGAAGCAGCCTCCACCATCTCTCCTCTGTGGCCCTGGTGCTCCTCTCTACAGGTCTTCATCACCCTGCCTCTGGGCCGCACATGCCACATCTGCAAAACCACAGACTCAGAACTCTTTGTCTCTTATTTACAGCAGCAAAGTTCCCCCTCTGGCTTACCTGTCACCCCTGGGTGCATGTGGCGTGGTCTGCCACTCCAGGTCCTGTTCTGTGCTGCCCCAATGGTCATCCGGGAGAGGCTTCCTCCTTGTGGTCTCTCTCCATCCCTTCCCTTGGGGGAAATGAACACTTGTGGTTTTCATTATCAGCATTTTCATTTCTATCAGTATGGAGTCCGGTTAATGATGATTCATGGTTTCAGACCCTCTATTCCAATAAGAATGTTTCCTGCCTGCAGCTGCGGCCCTGCTTGTTCTTTCTGTGTTTTGCCCACAGCAATTGTTATCTTCTACAAGTTATCGGTAAACAGGAAACAGAGTAATGAACCTATTTGCTGTGGCTTCCGATCTCTCAGCACTTTAGATGGAGTCATGTGTAAGAGTGAATGACTCTGGGATAGGGACCACAAAGGATGTGGTCTGTCCTCCAGGCCTCGGGATTCCTTGGCACTTTGACCTTCCTTCATTGCTACTGGTCTCTGGCCTACGCAAAGTAGGTGCTGGCTGCCGTGCTTATTTCACAGGTGAGTCTGCAGAAGCCAGAACCACTCAAGGACGGGGCTAAGGAGCCAGAACTCAGAGACCAGAAGCAAGGTCTTCTGACTCTAGTGCTTCCCTTGCATTAAAAAATATTTTAAATATGCTGGCAATCATCTCTGATAACACAGAAAGTGTTTCCCCTTTTTTCCTCATGGTTTTGTTCCAGTAGATTCCCCCCTGCCCCTGAATATTAACTTAATCATGTCAAGGGGTGCTCTCACTCTCTCTCTCTTTGTTAAAAATAAAGATCCAAAGAACAAGCTTCAGGTCAAAATCTGCCCTTAGATCTTTTTAGAACATTTTATGAATCTGCAATAAAATCATAGATTTAAGACAAGCCTGGTCTTAGATTTCCTTCCTAATTCTTCAGTAGTTTTTTTTTCTATTAAAGAAAATTAAAAAGTGAGAAGTTCTTGAAGCAAGAGGTGTGGTATAGGCATCTTCAGCAGTTTAAGCGGGGTATTCTCAGTTCTATTTTTTTCCTCCTAAATATAAGAAAATAGAGACAGCTAACCAGTGTGGTATGTTCTGCCCCCTTGTGGACTCTGAGGGAGTTACTGGTGGAAAACAAGTAGGATTTGAGGGTATTTGTAACACCAGGTGATCAAGGCAGTGACATCTAAGCACATAGTTTTAACAAGTGAAGATATGTACATCCGGCAACAAAACATTCACAAATAAGACATCTACCTACCGAGAGATACAGCACCAAAGCAAATAGAATTAATTACCTTGTTAATAACTGAAATCTGTGTTTTATTGTTTTAAAGCTATTGTTGCATATTTACCCAGGGAGGGAAGATTATCTTAAAAGCATAAGGATGCTTATTTTTGCCTATCTCATTTTTCATTGAAACATCCCTTGAAAAGCAGTTTTTATGAAAGTACTTTGGAGATTTGACTTTTAGTAAGAGCCCTAGCCACAAGTGAAATAAGATTTCTTAAAGACTCTGGAAATTAATTCTTGAACATATTATTGCCTAAGTTTGTGCAAATGAAATTATTGCTTTAGTTTAAGGTACTGTCTTCATAGGGTCCCAGTTAAAATGCAAACATCAGGGTCCCTACTCATATTTTAATACCACATTTGCACTCTTCTGAATATGAAAATATTCACTAGCAGAAATCTATATGGTCCAAAAGTACTGAGGGTTAAGTCTGGCTCACCAGTCTTAAGCTATCACCCAAAGAAGGCTTATGGCATAAAAAAGCCCAGAGTATTGAATTTAAAATTCTGTTGCTTTGAACCTCTAGAGTATACCACAAGAGTAATGAGGAAGAAATCAAGTAGGAGGACCTAACATCAGAAGGCTGAACATCAGAAGTCCTGCTTTTACCTTTCCCTGACATTTTCATAGAATTTCAACTATAGGGAAGTACCCTTAAAAAATAAGGAAATGGAAACCACTGGAGTGAGTGTTGGGTAATGTTCATCAAAAGGTAGGCTAAAGTGAAAACTGTATGGCTCTGGGGCACAGAAGAAAGGGAGGGCCTGTTTTTACTAGGGGACATTGATTAGAGTACATAAGGTAAATCTTCCCCTTCACCAGTTCGTCTTGGAGGTACCAGATTGGTTATGCTCCCTGTTTTCCCTAATTTATATTGAGACTGATTCATTAATTTGTTTTGTCATTCCCATCTTTTACAGACTTTATTTTTAATCCAGGATACTTTGGTTTATGTCATCATTTGTGTTTTAAAAGTATAGGAACTCTCCCTTCAGGTGTTGTTACCATACCATGCCCACCACCAAAATTCCCACATCCTTCACCAAGTCCATTGTGCACCTTCCTTACTTTATTCTCACCCCTCCTTCTCCCTCTCTGGAAATCTCAGTTCTATACGCAAATTTCTAGTGTTAGTGTTAGTTTGACTTTATCTCATCCCTTGGTTTCGTTTCTATACAATCCATATGTTTGTGATAGCATGCAGCGTTTTTCTTTCTCCTTCAGAATTATTTTGTTTAGCATAATTCCCTCCAACTCCATTCATGTTGCCACAAATGTAGACTGTTGTTTTGATGGGTAAGTAGTATTCTACTCTGTGTGTGTCTGAGTGTGTGTGTGCATGTGCACACATGTATCACATCTTCCTGATACACTAATTTGTATTTGGGTACTTAGGTTGCTTATACAGCATGATTATTGTACACGGTACTGCAATAAACATAAAGGTACAAATCTCTTTTTGAATTACTGTTTTGTATTATTCAGGTTGTCACCTAGCAGTGGAATTGTGGGTCACATAGCAGATTCATTTTTAATTTTCTGAGAAATCTCCATACTAATTTCCACAAAGATGGATCAGTCTACATTTCTTCTAAAAGGGTAGGTGGGTTCCTTTTACTCCATATCCTTGCCAGCTCTTGTTTCTGGTCTATTTGATATGGCCCACTCACTTGAGTGTGAAGTGATATCTCCTTGTGATTTTGACTTGTGCTTCCCTAACAATAAAAAATAATGAGTATTTTTTCATATGCCTGTTTGTCATTTGTATGTCTTCTTTGGAAAAGTGACTGTTTAGTTTTGCTGCCCATTTTGTGATTGGGTTTTTATTTTCTTTTTGTTGAGTTATTTTGATATGATGCTTTGTTGGATTTAGTATGTGCAATTATTTCCTCCGATTTAATGAAGTATTTTTTTGTTCTAGTGACTTTTTCACTCTGCAGAAGACTTTTAGTTTGATTTGGTCTCAATTATTTATATTCTCTCTTATTTTCCCGTTGTTAGAGACAAATTCCCAGGACATCTCTGGAGCCTATTTTGTGAAATGTTTTACCTATGTTTCTTTCATACATTTTATGGTTTCAGGTCTTACACCCAAGTCTTTTATCCACTTTGAATTTTTGTGTATAGTGTGGGAAAATGGTGTAGTTTCATTCGTTGCATGAGGCTCCTGGGTTTTCCCAATACCAGTTATTGATGAGACTTTCCTTGCTACAGAATATATTCTTGGCTCCTTTGTTTTAGATTAACTGTCCATTGTTGTTCAGGTTTTTTTCTGGGTTCTCAATACTATTCCATTTATCTGTGCATCTGTTTTATTTCAGTGCCATGCTGTTTTGATTATAATAGCATTGCAATATAATTTGAAGCCTAGAAGTGAAAATGCCACTCTTTCTCTTTTTGGCAGGGGCTAGGGTTGCTTGGCTACTCTGGGTCTCTTGTGGTTCCATATGAATATCAGCAATGCTTTTTCTATTTACTTGAAGAATGGTATTGAAATTTTGATGGTGATTGTACTGACTGCATACTGCTATGGGTGAGATACCACTTTGACAATGTTAATTCTTCTAATCTATGAGCAGAAAATCTCTTTGCATTTGTGTGTCTTCTATTTCTTTTGACTATATCTTACAGTTTTCTTTGGATAGGTTCTTCACTTCCTTAGTCAAGTTTACTCCTAGGTGTTTATTTATTTATTTATTACATGTAATTACAATTGAGATCATTATCTTAATCCTTCCTCTTCTCTTTCATTGATTGTTTATAGAAAGGTTACTGATTTTTGTGTATTGATTTTGTAACCTGCCATTTGCTGAATGAATATTTTGTTTCAATTAGTTTTCCAGAGGAGTCTACTAAAGACAGTTAAAGTGAAATGGAGTGAAGGGTTGTATCTGATGACACAGGATGCATAACCTCTCTGGGCTTCAGTTTCCCCAGCTAAGTTTCTGTGGCTCTGTGTCTGCTGTCAGTATGTGAGTAATGAGACTGGTAAAAAAACTCAAGTTCTAGATATTGAAAGAAGCAGGATGGCTCACTGCAAGTATCAAGTGAACTCAATTGTTATTCTTTGACTCCACTGCCAGATATATACTTGGGCAACCATGTTGGAGTTTGCCAATGCCAGGGGTTCTCAAAGTATCATCCCTGGATCAACATCATCAACATCAACTGAAAAGTTGTTAGCAATGCTATTCTTAAGACTTACCTGAAGGCTTCACTATAGGCCTCACTCTTAAGTAGTGAATCAGAAAGTCTGGTACTGTGGTGCAATGACCTATGCTTTAACAAGCTCTGGGGTAACTCTGATGCTTGCTGAGGTCTGAGAACCACTGGTGGACACCATGAAATAGGGGCAAGCTATATGCCATGAACTTTAAGAAATGCTTTGATTTTTAAGAGAAAGTAGTAAAGGCAATGAATAGTATGCAACTTTATTCTCAGATTAATGATTCCCATTCCTGATGAGCAAATAATTTTCATACCCCATGCAAACCTGTCATACAAGTTCAAATGTAGTTAATCTGGCTGATCTCTAAAAATAAGCAGAGTTGGTCTTGTTTAGAACCTGGAAGAGAGACAAAAACCACATCAGAAAAAGCAGACTGTAGCCATCTTCTTTTATGCTGATGGCTACTAAATGAAAAGGGAGGGACTTAGAGTGATGGTTCCCACCCACCTATCACAGTTTTATGACCTCAAAAATCTAACTTTTGTTTTGCTGCATCAGCATCAGATGAGATGAAAACATATCCCTCTGGGTCTTTCATTCAGATTATACACAACATACATAAATCCTTATTACAGTTTTAGTAAATATGATGATTATTAATTGCTCTACCATTTGGATTTTTTAAATATCAAATACTCTCTGTTAATCTTAGTAGTTCTCACTTTTTATAAACTTTTGCTTGGAACTGCATTTTCAAATTTCAATTTAACTAGCTTTCATATCTTCTTAAGAGTTTCTTTTTGTTAAATAACTTCTCTAAAAAGGCTAAGTTTGTTTGACATAGTGAGCTTTTACTGTATTTCACTGTGAATTTGTGGTAACACTTTTCTTCTGTAATGATTCGACATGTTTTATGTTTGTCCAAATATTCTAGATTAAAAACACATTGCAGTTTGCTAATGGGTATTGAGCAGACAAAATGCCTTCTCAAATGAGCGTATAGGTTGCTTATGAGAGTAAAGATGATTAAATTCTAGGAATGATTTGATCCTTGCCAAATCTTGCATAGAAAATTACAATTACATAGGAAATTGTCTTTCCTGTTTAGGATCAAATTTGGTTTTAAAAATTACTACCAACTTTGTAAACATTAAAATAGAAGCAATAAAGATGTGAAATTTCACACAGGGGTCCTACAATATTTGGATAATTATAAACATATGGCTACTTTACATGAGATCTCTGTTAAAAGTGTATTTACTAGGGCTCTGGGAAAACAGAGGTTCTCAAATTCAGGTTTTATTTACATGCACTGAGAATGTCAGATTTACTACCAGTTTATCATCATCTATCTTTACTTCAGAATGCTAAATAGTATTAGTAAATGATTGCGCCATCTTTTGCATATTGCTTTCTTCTCTCTTAATACAGCAGGTTTAGTTGTAAAAGAAATCACAGAGAACAAAGAACACCTCAAGCAAAAATGGTAACTACTTTCTCAACCACGATTAAAACAATTTCAAATATCTTATGGTAATATTTAGAGCATGAGGCCAACTAGCTTCAGTCTGTTCAGTCGAAATGAAATAACTGAAGCAACTATTAATTTCCAAATTATTTTCAAAAACAATATTTCAGTGTGTCCGTTTTTAGGAGTCAAAAAATAAAGATAGATGTGCAGCTTGTATATATAGAATTGGTTAAATGAACACTTTAATAGCACGCTGACATTTCATTTTGAAATTAATAAACATGGCTCTTAGAGTGTGTCTGGTAGCAGACAGGGTGGTGGCAGTTTATGTCGACTTAGCTCTATTCCTCCCCCATTTCCCATGCGCCTATTTTAAGCCTAGCTGCTTAAGGGAGGACAAAACTGTAATGATCAGATAGTCTCACCCCATCTGCTAGAGACTAGGAGTTATGTGTGCATTTACTCAAGCTACCCCAGTTCACCCAGCAGAACCCTGGTCCCAGACCTTGAGTACAGCATGTTTTTTGTACTGTTCTCCACTGAGGGTCCATTTGAATGCCTTCACTCTCAATGAGACTGAGGATTATGAAGACAATGTAGATGTTTTGTATATTCTTAGGCCTCCCCTCTGCATGGGCTAATATGACATAAAGATCTAGGCACTTTGTATTTATAGATGTTTAATATAGGTGTTTACACACTTTATATACTTCTAAGTATACTCCACCGAGTGAGGCAAACACACTATAGTTCTCAATCTCTAGGTCTTTATCAGTATCTGTGCTGAAATAGATTGAACTTCAATTCTTCTTGCTTTCTTACTTCTACGGGACAAACTCCATAGGCACTATATAATCCTTAGAGAGCATTTTGTTAACTAGAAAAGCATTGGGGCCTCATGATCATCATTCTCTCTTCCTTGCTGAATAATTCTGGCTTCTTCAAATGTTTCAACAGAACCACAGTAGCTGAAAGTCCCACCCTCCTGTGTAAAGGTACAAGTGAAAGCTGGTCTACACAATGTCATCTGGATTCCAATAATCTAGTGCATTCTTCAGAATTTTAAAATCCTGGTCCTAGTCACTCCTCACTGAAGAAAACAGTCGCTAAGGTGGAAATTAGTGATTGTGATGGAATTTAGCTCACTTCCATTCACTATGATACAGTCATTTTAACATTTAAGAGCTGCAGTTGCACAAATAGTTTTTAACTCCCCCATCAGCGATGTAAGACAGCAACAGGAAAAGAGAAGACCCCAAACCCACCTTTGAAGCAGGGCTGACATTAGAGATCCACTCTAGGCTTTTTCCACTCTCCGGAATTCTTAGACTTGCAGATGGCAGTCCCTTCTGTACCCTCCCTCTGCTCCACCCAGCCACTGCCCTCACGATCCTTATTCCAGGCCTTCATTCCCAACCCCCCCCCCTTGGTTCCCTGGCCTTCCTTTTATCACCCTCATTTCTTTTTCTTTTTGTCTTTTCTCATTCTCATTCCTTTTTAATTCTTCTCTCTTCCTCATTGCCTAACTCTATTCCTTCTCCATCAGCTAGCTAGAATTTGGAACTGGAGCATATTAGAAAAATTGTTTTTTTCTCACATTGCTCCTAATTTAAGTACCAAATGAACTGAATTTTATATTTTTCCCTTAAGGAAAAAAAACACCACTTGAAATTAAACTACTTTTCCTTTTATGTAAAAATGTCCCTTGATAGATTTATTTTCCCACAGTGGCTTTGAAAGGGGGGGAAATACACTATCTCTCCCAGAAGGATTTTATTACCTGGTATTTGTTTAAATATGGCATCAAATAAATACTGATTCTTTGCCTGTATGTTAAATTTTTATAATTAAATGGAGCCGATACAACTATTCCCTTGGTGCACTTTTCTGAAAGTTCAAATGCCTGCCATCGATTATTTGACCTTCTCTTAGACGCCAACTCATACGTGAGCAATATTAGGCAGTACCTAAGTTGCCAAGAATATCACTTCAGGAGTGAAATACCCAAAATCATCACTTTAATGCTAAAGGTTTCTTCAGTAAGCACTGAACTTCCAGCATCCAAAGTCTGCTGCCCCTAACTTCCCCTCCCACTGCCCCTGATCACACACCTGCCAGCCAAGTTGGCTCATGAGGTGGAGCCTTCTGGACCTGTCTGCATTTTCTCATCTGGAAGGCTGGCTTGCTGCCTGCATTCTCTCGATCATCTGCCACTAACATTAAGACACATTCTATGCATTTTGCCTCTGCAGCAGCCCCTGGTGTGCTGGAGAGAGGGTAATTGTTTTATCAATTTTCCTGCTTTCTTGTCCCCAGATTGCCTACACACACACACACACACACACACACACACACACACCTCTTCCTAGAGCAAAAAAAGAAAAAAAAATACTGAGGTTCATCCTATAGAAGTAATATTTCTCTCAGGCCCTCTATTACATAATTTACCTAAAGAATCCCAGAAAGGATAATTTAGTGGAATTCACTTTTGAGAAGCTCCTAACCAACATTTACAGGAAAACCATACAAAGTCAGATTCCAGAAAGAAAGACCCAAGACATTGCTAAAATGTAAGCGTGATCTGGCTGTGCCAACTGTCACATACTTATCACCAGGGTTGACTGGAACTGACTTGATTGGCTAAGCAGGGACCTTCTTCCTCCTTCACTGTCCTGTGTGGGTCCCTCCTCAACAGAGGGAGACCATTTGGTCAGTGGTACACCAGTTACTGCAGCCTCGAGTTAGAATCTCCACAAAGCTTGCGTGGTCCAATTGTACAAGAAAGTATAGTAGCCAAGCTTCTAAGACTCTAGACACACCCGGATGAGGCACTGCAGGTGGTAGTCTGTCTTTCTTTAAAAAGTTACCCTGTTCAAGTGGCCCAGAGTACGCTGGTGAAATAATGGTTTAGGCTGTCCAGACACAAACTGTGGCTCTTCCACCACAGGACTATAGTTGTGCCATTTCACATAACCTTTCCAGGACTTGCCAGCTTCAGCTATAATGTGGGGGTCAGTGTAGTATCTAGCTCACAAGTTTGTAGTGAGGGTTCAGTGAATGACTGTTTAATGTTTTGTCGTAAACAAAATAGCAAGTGTCACATAGAAACATTTGTTTTGTTAACCATATTATTATTTTATAGACAGGAAAAATAAAAGGCCAAGTTGGGCCCTACATGGATTCTCAGAGTTGAGATACCTAACACAAAAGCTATGAAGAAACATCATGCCATCCCAACTCATGTTTAACAAGAGGAGGGTGGATGTGCCCTCATGAAAGTTTTACTTATTTTTTTTATAAGGATGATGTAAAAAAATCAGAAACGGACTAATCAGGGGGCAGAAATTCTTATTAATGCCTTCAAATTGCCTTCCAGGCACACTGGATTAAAAATAAATTGATAACTTTAATATTACCACCCAATACCAAATGCTCTATGTTACAGTGTGATGGGTGTTTTATAAACTGTAGGTTGTGACACATTAATGAGTTATGACCAGAATACTAATGGCCTGTAGTTTGTGAACTAAAAGAGTGGAATGGAGTGGAGTGAAGTAGAATAGAAGATATTAGATTGATATTTGCACAGTACAAATTTACTCTTAGAAAATTTTGTGATATGTTTTTCTGTGTGTTGTGAGTAGCTGCGTAAATTCTAAGGGGTAGAGTCAGAAATGTTTGTATTTTGTTAAAAAAATCTTTTCTTTTAGAAAGTGTCTCTAACACTATTTTAGGATCCCATAGAGCCAGAAAATAGGAAATCAGTGAGGAAAAACAACCTCCTTCATCCCTTTGGAATAACCCGCTCATTAGCAAAGCCTGGACTATTAATTCTTTTGTGTGGCACTCACCTGCTTTAACAGGGCAGTTGTTTCAGACAAAAGAACCCAGAGAAAATTGCAGCTGGGGGTTGTGGGGTTGCAGAGGAGCTGCTCATTGCTATCATTTTCCAGAAAACACTTCCATGGGCCAGGTAGACCTGCAACCCTGAACAAAGTCTTTAACTTTTCACGCAAAACAAATTGCATTGACCTCATGACTGATGACTGAAAAAATATTAAGAGCATCAGTTAGCGTGAAAGGATTAAAAGTTGGAGTCAGTGGCTCCTAGGCAAGAGCTCACCAAGGAAGCTTGTTAAACAAGCTGATGTTTCCTTAAAACTTGTCTGCAAAATGTGCAAACTGACAAAATGTTTACACAATCCCTAGCCCTCCACCAGAAAGGTTTACCTTTAACAACTTGCCGTGATTACTCTGTAATTGCCACAGTTCCATGATTATCTTTCTTCCGTGGCTGGAGATGCAAGAAAACCAGTGACTGAGGCCAATTATTTCCACCTGCCATTCTCCCCTAGAAAGAATTAAAAACGCTCTTCTCAACAACTGTCCAATGTGGTTATGCGGATACACAGACAGAGGCTGTAACCGGGTTATTCCACACCTTATCTCTCCTTCCCATCAAATCGCTGAAATTTTGTAATTTAGAAACACTCAGTCTATACCTTTATCCTCAGGGAACACTAATGTTCCTAATGTTCTCTAATTAACTTTAAGGTGTCTGAACTGTCCATCCCACAAAAGGGAAAGTCAGCAACTTACCTTTTCCTGCTACTTCTAGGAGGCACATCTTCTCCCATCCTGGTTATGCTGAATTCTCCTCTTCCATGCTTCTACCAAGTCTCTTCTTCAGGTTCACCCACCTGATATTGAAGTGTGCATGCTGCCTGAATCACAAGCTGAGAAAGAAGCACATAGTAGAGATGTGTTGAGTGAATGTGTGCAAGATTAGACACAATTCCTGAGCCTTTCCTCCTTTATGCCTGATTCTCTGTTATATTCCTGCCCTTGCAGCTTTCTGGATGTTTCCTCTTTCAGAAAAGTCTTAAGTCCTCTTTTTATGTATATTTACCTCCCACACAAGAACCAGAAGCCCCCAAGGGAAAGGACCACACCTTGTTCATCTCCCTGTGGGGGAACACAGCAGCAAATAACCAGAGTTTAATAATTAATTGACCGGTTGATGAATGAACAAAGAATCTCAATAATGGGCAAAGAGTGGGGGAGGGGAAAAACAAAGAAGGAAGGAAGGACAATGATGTTCCCTGTGCTGGACTATGGTGGTAGAATATAGGTGAGCTAGTGGTGGGTACACTATGAAGCTAATATCCGATGATGATAATATACCAAATATTACCTCAGTTAAAAACTAATTCCAAAAAAAGAGAAGATGTCTTATAATAAATTTTTAATTTTCTTGTCAAAACTTTAAAATTCTCTTTTAGTTGGTGATAAGTATATGAAGAGATGAAAGAGTAGTATAATGAGTGTTTATTTACTGTACTTCTCTGGGAGCAAAATTGGACCAGGAAGGATAAAATGAGACTGTTTTGGGATTAGTTAAGTGGAAGTTCCAGAAAAGGGTCTCACTGATGTAAGTGAACAAACTTCCACCTCCTTCATAAAAGATTCTGTGCTTCTAGGACTGGGAATTACTATTATTGGTCCCCCACGCTTGAAATTATCTTTGGAAACTCTTTAAAACGGGCCTGGAGTTACTTATTCCTCTTGAAATTGGGCAGACAGGTATTGACGGAGTTTTCTGTTGTTTTGCTGTAACTTTAATTCACAGCAAAGAGTCAAGCATTTGCTCTGAAAATGACCTAAATCACTGGGTTTTGTTTCACCCAGTATAAGGTGCTTACTCGGATCAGAGTAGCCGCGAAACCAGAAAACAGGCTAATGGCGCACCCTGGTGGACATACCGAGGCATGAGCCTTTGTAATCCGGGGAGTTCAGGGCAGGGGCCCAGACATCCAGCACTAGGAGAGCGACAGCCCGCCCTGCACCTCACCTGCCAGCATCTTCCCTGGGGTGGAGAGGGTCCAACACTGCTATCCTGGAAATTCGGTCTGATAGCCCGACATTTCCTGGGGCAGAGGGGGGGGGGTCGATTTTCTTTTATATTTAAAGTTTCTTCCTTTTAAATTTTCTCCCATTGGAAAAAAAAAAAAAGGTTGCTATTATGTTCCACACTCAGTGAGTACCCAAATCTAAACAGAGACAAAACTGAAGAGACGTTTGTGCCCAGTCGATTGGGTGTAAGATGGTTAAACATGCTAAAACTGTGCGCGGGTGTGGGATGAGAAGAACAGAGAAGGGCGACATCACTGTATCCTGGCTGCCTTGCGTGGGCTCCACGGGGCAATCACGCTGCAGCCTGACTTCTTCCCATCCAGCATTGATTCCGCCCATCAAAAGGTGTCTCTAGTACAAACGCCTTCACCTCAAAATGGCCGCTGAATCACAAAAGCAGTACATGATCTTGGAGCTGAGAGAATGGGTATAACCAGGAGAATTGCTCTGCTCAGAGTGGGACTGAGCGCCTGGGGCATCTCCATGGCACCATATGGGCGTGATCACCACTGGTTGGATCCGAACTTCTACAACTTTTCTGAAAATTATGACTCCAGGTTCCTACTAGCACAGATTGATGAAGAAGCCATAATAAGTGATTTACACTGAAGTTGGATGCCTTCATGTCTGATAAAGGAATTTTTTAATTTACCCATCCCACTCCATTCCACAAGGCTTTGGGGTGTATGTGAGGGGGAAAAATCCCCTCTAAAACTCTAGTGAATACTTATTTGAGGAAAGCTGTCTAATGCTGATCCTCTTTCCCATGTTTAAGGGCTGCTCTGCTGAGTGTGGGCAGGAAGCAGGACTGTCTCTTATGCTGACACCTAGAAGATCAGACACCATTGGCACCGCTCCCCTGAATGACAGTTTGCATGTGGCTGGCCTCATCCAAGTGGACACTCCCATAATGCACTATATTTGCATTGCACAGGCTGTGTCCAGGGATGGTGGCATCTATGTCCTCTCCCTGTTGTCTCTGTAATCCATTTAGGTGGTGGTTTTGACTGTTCACTCCTTTTATCTCTCCAGAGATTAGCCATAATGAAAATGAATGTACAGCATGGAGGGAAGTTTAAAGAATAAGAAGACCAGCTACACTAAGCCTTACATAACTGTTACAAAGCAATTAAATATTTGACCCTAAGCTTTCTGCCAGCTGAAGTGAAAAGGAAACATGGTCTGTTAGCCAACTCTTGAAGACAAAAATACGTCCTCGCTCCCCAAAGGAAATGAACGTTTTGTTATGGGTTGAATTTCGAAAGAAATTTCTCACTGTGGGGTTGTCATAGTGGTTCATGGGGCAACAGTGCCCATCTTTCTGATATGATTCAAGCAGTAAATGATGCCGAAGGTGTCTCCCCAGCATCCCTCAGTGAAACCCCAGAGCAAAGTGCAAACATTTAACTGAGGTGTCATATTCAAAAAGTCTCTGGCAAAACCCATTGTTAGGAATCTTACCCCTGTTTACTTCAAGGAGTTTCATGGTTTCAAGTCTTACATTTAAGTTCTTGATTAATTTCAAATTAATTTTTTCCATGGTTTATGAGAAAGGTTTAGTTTCATTCTCAGCATCATGTATTAAAGACACTGTCTTTTCCTCATTGAGTATTCTTCACTCCACTGTCAAATATTAGTCGATCATACATGTGAAGGTGCATTTCTGGGTTCCCCATTCTGCTCAATGGTCAGTCTGTAAGTCAGACAATATGATCTAATTTGCATAAGATTCTTAAAAGAGGAAAACTCACAGGAAAAATGAACAGGTAGTTTGATTTGAGGTGGGGTGGGGGAGGGATTGCTTGAAGGTGATTGAAAAATACAACCTTCAGTTTTAAAATAAATAAGATTTGACTATAATGTGCAGCATGATGACTATAATTAAAACTCTAGTAAGGTGTGCTGGAAAGTTCTGAAAGTAGATATAAAGTTCTCATTATGAGGGAAAAACTATACATTTGTGTGAGGTGACGGGAGTTAATTAAGCTTATAGTGATAATCATTTCACCATATAAGTAAGTCAAGTCATTACACTGAGCCTTACATTTGCACAGCACACTTTATCAATTATCTCTCAATGAAATTTAAAGGAAAAAGCTTCACTCAGTTTAAGCCTCTCTTTAGAAGTTACATATTTAAGTTTTATATAGTATAAATGATATAGTATTTGGAATACTTAGAAAAATTGAGGAACAGACCACCTCCATGAGCTATTTCATAGTTCAAAGTTCATAGGTGAATAGCATACAGTTTAAAGTTACTGACTATGTACAATTCTGTTGACAGTAGGTCATGGGAGCAGCCTAAATGCCCATCGATAGATGACTGGACCAAGATGTGGTCTGTTCATAGTATGGGATACTATTCACTCAGAAGGAAAGATGAAATCATCATGGTAATGATGCGTAGGAAAGAATCTTCTGCCTCACAACCAAAGTTTTTCTTCTGGCTCACAACCAAAGTTTTTCAGATAGATAAAAGTCTGGTAACATCTAAATATCTCTTCATAGAGAAAAATTGGTGACTGTCTACATAAGAATCTAGTAATGCAGAAAATTATCAATAAACATTTTAAAGTCAAATAGAAATGCAATAAGGCAGAGCCTGTTTAAGTAGATTCACTGCAAAAAGGAAAACTACCCTTCTTCTCCATACCTTTCTATTGTCCTCTGGATTTCGCCCAGGGTTCTGGGTCACCTCTTAGACTAGGAATGATGTGTGTGTATTCTGCCTCTGCAATAGTCTTTGGCAGCTGGGTGCGGGGAGAGGTGGTCATGGAGAATACAGAGTTGATGGTTACCAAATGAGGAGGTAGCTAGATGCTTGTTTTCTCTCTCTCTTTCTCTCTTTTTTTTTTTTTTTTTTGAGACTAGTTCTCGCTATTTTGCCCATGGAACTATAGACTCTTGTTGCCTGGGGTACCACAGACTCAAGTGATCCCCAGCCTCAGCTTCCCAGGTAGCTGGGATTATAGGCGCGCGCCACCACGCCCAGCTATTTTTTTGGAACTAGGTCTCACTACAGGCCCCAGGCGGAACTTGAACCGTGATCCCTAGCCCTGGCCACTTCATAGGCTGAAGCTTACAGGCAAGAGCCACCATGCCCGGCTGTTTTTTCTTTTGATGTCCAAGAAGGGGGACTAAGTTCATAACCTCTCAGTCTTAATTCAGCAGGAAATTTAGGGGCCAGAGAATAAAACTTATCCATTGGGCTTTCCCCAGGAGACATTAAAACCTAATCTTGTCTTGATCATTTTCACAGAGAATTTGTAAGCCACAAGAGGCACCTCTAACTAAACCCAATGGTTCACCATCCTGGCTGTACACTAGAATTATTATGGGGATATAATAAAAATCTCACCACCTGGGCTATGCTTCAAATCATTTAACTCAAAAGCCATTAGGAGTGAAACCAAGACAAATCTGTTTTTGAAACTACCCAGATGATTCTACTATGTGATCAAGGATGAGAACCACTGATATAAAGAAAACTGTGGTTTCAACTCAGGGTGGGGGAGGGAGGGTGGGATCTCTCAGAGAGGGTGGGGGGGTTGAACCCTGGGGATCACAAAGATGTGAAATTTATATATAAATAAATTATTTAATTAAAAAAAAGTTGTGGTTTAAGTCATCACCATCTTCATCATCACCATCACCATCACCATCATCTCCATCCTTTTGCTCATCCACTCCAAATACCACACTTTGAAATTTAAAAAAAAAAATCAGTTGCCTGACAATATGATAAGTAGAGACTTTTTAGATTCCATCATTAACTAGCTGTGTAATCCTAATATCACGGTTACTAGTGTTATAGATGATGGTGATGCTGGAGACAGTTTACACCTATCACACCTTTCCTTTGTGCCAGAAACAGTGCTGAGAGCTTAATATGCCTTATCTAAAGCAACCCTCGGGACCAAACAGTATAATAAACATTATCTCACTAAAGAATAAACACACACTTAGAAGGGAAAGTCAGTTGTCTAAAAATGATAGAATAAGCAGTAGAACCAATATTTAGACAAGCTGTCAGACCTAAAAGTCCATGATCTTGATACTCTTCAGTTCAACCTCCCTCAATAACTTACAGAAAAGGTAAATTCGAGAATATAAGAGCCTCTTCTGCATCTGCCCAACTTCAAAACTCAGTCTTTAACTAGATTATTGTACTGCATACTAGCAACTGATGTTATCAGCACAAAAGTTAAGTTGGGTTGACATCTTTCCTACTGACCTACTCACTTTCCTGGAAGAAATACATATGATCTAGAAAATAAAATTCCATGGTTCAAGAGATTTAAACAATCTAATCCAGTGGAAATGGTCTCTGTATTGAGCTGCAATACAAGGGCCAAGCAACTGAGTTCCCCATTGGCATGTTTAGAGATTTATATTTGTGAGAAGAAAAACACTATTCAGAGGTAAGATTTAAGGCCAGAAACTGCAGGTTTGCAGGCTGGTAAATTTTTCTCGCACGGTATTCCATATGGCAATAGCAAATGAAGTCTCTGATTTCTTTCATTTCTTTAGCGACTATAAAAATGTATATATTTGCAAAAATCAGTATGTGTTTCCTTTTCTGCCATTTCACATAACAGACAAACACAACCCCCCATCCCCACCATGGAAATTAGGTTGCACGTTTTGATCGTCCCAGAAATATGTACATAGCAATGTCTAAACTTATCAGGCAGTTTAATTTCAAAGTGTTCTGGTCTTCTGGGCCGGAATCTCATGGGAATATGTATAATGTGTATTCAGATGGTTCCTGGGAAACTTCGAGGACATCTAAAGCAAGGTCTGAAATTGATTAGAGCAATATATTCCAGGAGAAATGTTTTGCATGATCTTCCTGGAGCAGGCTGTCACCACTCTGGGATGAGACCCTGAGCCAGCAGTTAACTCACACCTGACAATAGGCCCTGGTAGGCAGGGCTGGGCGCAAGACTCAGCCTTTTTAGTGGTATGTGGCCAAGGGGTGGTTCTCTCCCCCTTGGTATCCATGTGAAGAAAGCTCCTTCAAATTTTGCAGAGCCCCAGAAATGTCAGTGCAGACTGTTCTAAGCAAGGCAGGTGTGTGTGCATGATGCATTAGAGAGAGAGAAAGAGGGAGCGAGAGAGTGCAGGGAGCGAGAGAGAGAGCGTGCAGGGAGTGAGAGAGTGAGAGAGAGAGCGAGAGAGAGCGAGAGAGAGAAACGAGCAGAGAGCAAGAGAGAGAGACTGAAATTTTATTCCCATAGCACTTGCATACCCAGCATTTGCAACATAAAGGTTCAAAAAAGGGAGGGAGGGGCTTGCCTAAAGCAATGAAAAAAACAGCTTTGGAATCCTGTTACCTTCATGCTAAGAATCAAACTGGGCCCCATTATTTAGTTCTATATTTCTTCACATCCTCTACAGAACTGAGTCCCTAACAGGGAAGCAGTGGAGGTGGTATAGTAACCAAAAGCACCATCCTATGAAGCTTCCAGTCTAAGGAGCAAGATAAGCAATCAACAGCCGGTTGTGGTGGCGCCCTCTGTAGCCCAAGCACTGGAAGGCACAGATATCACTTGAATTTGCAGGTTCCAGACTACCCCAGGTGACACAGCGAGACTTGTATTCGAAAAAAAACAGCCGGGCGCAGGGACAGGCACCTATAATCCCAGTTACCTGGGAGCTGGGGATCGCTTGAGTCTGTGAGATCGGGGCTACCCAGGCAACATAGCAAGACCTAGTCTCAAAAAATAAAATAAAATAATTTTTACAACAATCAACAAAATATCCTAATAAACTTATACTATTGTGGCAGAAGGAAAAAAGAAAAATCAAATCAGGGGTTGGGGGTGAGGGCAAGATGCATGCTGAGGACATGAATTTCCAGCAGAGCCCTGAACCAAAGGAGAGAATATATAAGCAGACAGTCAGGGGACAAGGACTATACCCACCCAAGGCAATCAGGAACAAGGACGCCAGGGCTGCTAAGAAGCAGATATTGGTACTGACTCAGCAGATTTATATCCACAGGCTGAGTACCCCTAACAGGGAGTTAAGGGTTTTAATACACTTTACAAGCTTTGATGTTCCAGGTGGGCTATCTCTGGTGGTAGTACAAGGCCTGATGTGGCAAAGACAGATAAGGAAGATTCAAGGAGAAACTGTGCTGCATACCAATAAACTGTGTCAGTGAGTCATGGGTTGTTTTTCTAGACAGTTGTTTTTTAGACAGTTGTTTTTCTAGCCCCTGAGGCTGTATTTCTTAGGTTACTGTGTTTCCGCAGACTTTATCATGCTTTCACCTGGTCATCATACTTCAAGTGAACTTCTGGCCAAGAGCACTTCAGCGGAGGAAAGTTTGTGCACAAACACCTTGAGGTTGGGATGTGTTTGGCTTCTCAAGGAAACAAAAAATACGAAAGTAAATCACCCCAGTTAGCAACTGAGGACCAGCTCAGCAGGTCCTCAGCAGAAACCACGTTGCCTGTGTCTGCCAGGCAGGTCCAGGAGCACTTGCTACATCATCAATGATGGAGGCTGAGAGCAGGAAATTTAGCATGGAGGTGCCAAAGACCAGATACCACAGGTGGGAACAGAAATGTGATCACAGTTGTTAAACCGGATATGGGAATGAAAAAAATCCTCAGACCTCAACTGCCATAGCAAGTATCAGGCTGCTGCAGAAAATATCAAAGACAGACCAGAGGAGGGGATATGGAGGTGGAGGCCATTGTAGAGGGTTACTGACTTTTACCAGTCAACCTAGTCACACTCTAGAGGTAGCTATTTTAACAGTAGATAATAATTCCACAAAGGAACAATCCACTCCCCAAAAAAGAACACTCAATGAGCACAATGTCTATACTGGGTCGAGGCAACTTCCAAGGCTGTTGGCCTGTCTTTGCAGGTGTCTCTCTTTAACAAATGCATCTCTCCCAAACACAGCTCTTCCTGCCTGCTTGTATCTGTGCAGGCATCTTCGTCTCCTTTCCTTTTCTTTATATAATAAACCTGCCCTTTTGGATATAACAAAATATCTGCCTCGTGGGCTAACTCCCTTGTGCCTCTGAAGGGGAACACTGGTGAAATTTTCTCAGAGAGAACCCAAGGACCCAGTTCACTGACCCCACATTGCTCTGAACCAACATCAATTAAGACTGATTGCTGTGTTGGTCTCAGTGATACAACCCTGACTCTGTCACAGAAATATGATAGATTTACAAGTAGGCAGCCAGGATGGAATGTGGTCATTTAGCACCAGTGAGATGCCCCCTATCTGTCTATGTGCTGTGTGTATAGCTGTGCTGTGCGCAGGTATACGTAAGTCATAGGTAACATAATCCTGTGAGAAGATTAAAAAATGTGCAAGATTTGCTTTTTATTCAAAGCAGGGTCATCTAAGTAAAATGTAGGAATTTAAAGTTAAATTAAAATTAAGATGCTATTAATATTTGACATAATTATGCCCTCTCAGTAACTTTAAATGCCATTTACTTAAATAAATTGGAATGTATAAAATTACATAGGTGAATCAGCAACTAATGTAAAATAATATAATAACACAAGCAACGTAATTAAATGGGAAAAAAAAACCAGTCAAGATTATTTTTCCAGAAAAAATAAAACAATTGGGAAATTATTTCTTAAAATTATTCACAGTGAGCTTTTCATTTTAACTCGATATGACAAACTATCTCTTAACTGCTGCTGAATAATCATTTGATATTGTGAATTGTTTTGCTTTTCAGCACTTAACATAATTATTGGTGGAAAAAAGTTGGTAGTTTTTTTCATTCAATGAACTTTTAATTAATTGACTATTAATCAACTATTTTTACTTAATTCTCAAAGACAAAGGCTCTGAAGAGCAAGCACAGATAACATCATAAGGCAGCTAATAGCAGCCAACAGGCAAGCAGAGGCCTTCTTTTCAGACAGGAGTCCAAGGTCTTGTGTAGGTGAGGGAAAGACCTCCAATCAGTCACTTACACATCCTAGTTTTGTAGCATCAATCTGACATTTGTTTTGTATATTTTCCTTGAACTCAATGTCAGTGCTGGTGTGATAATCAAGAAAATCCAACAACAGAAATTAATAGTAAAAGACATTGTCAGATAGGGTTGATCTTTGGAGAGCCACATGCTATTGTACCAAGCTGTTTTGTTTGCACCCCACTCAAAAACCAGTTTTCACTCCATGAGGTACACTATTGCTCTGCTAAGATTGCTTATCTTAACATATGAACTTCTCAGTCCTAAGGTCTGCTTCCCTTTCATCTTTGTATTCCATCCCAGCATGGATAATTGCATAGAGTGGCTATTCCAAATATATGATAAGTGAGAGAATGAGGGAGGTAATGAGTTAAATTAGTAAAACTATAAGCACTACAAATCTGAGAGATCACTGTACACTCAGGTACTCAGTGGGAGAGTTGTGAAGGATGAGAAAGTACAAAGAGAGGGTCTCCTTGGTGGAAAATCAAGGAAATGAAAGGCATGGAGTGATGGAGTGGATTTTAAAGAAGTGAGAAGAGGATCTTGGGTTGAGTACGATAAAGTGCTGTGTTGAAGGAAAACATGACTTAGTAGGAAGGCGATGCGGCTCCTTTGGGAAGCTTGTTGATTGATATTTAACAGTAACATCAGTTGACTTTGTGTTTAAGGCAATTTCTATAGCCTCTCTCTCAATAGTCTAACTTGAAAAACAGATATAATAGTCATTTCATAGAGAAGTGAACAGAAATAAATATGTCAAAAAATTATGCAAGTAAAAATAATCCTGGAAATATGATTATTGAGCCTTCACTGTGGAGAGCTAGGGAGGTGGAAGGCTGATAAGCTCCAAATAACCCAGAGAGTAGAATTGCCCGAGTAGACAGACAGTGTCATTGGTTGTGGAAAGATAAGGGAGAGCTATTTATTGATGTCTACCAGATAGTGGGCACATTCTTACCTCATTTTAACTCCACAGCCTGCCTTAAAGTAGATCTAATGTTCTCATTGGACTGCTAAAGACACTGAGGCCCAGAAAGACTGCAGTTCATAGAATTTTCTGATTTTGGGGGTGTAACAGTTTTTGGTAGATTTTGGAGGTTGCAAGTTTTTGATAAAGGCAAGATTTGGGGTAAGACCATGGATTAGGAATCTAACGAGACCTGCAGGGAATGATCATTGGAAAGAATGAAGTGAAGTACCTGAGGTGAGAATGTGGGTGATCAGTATTATGGAGGCTGATCCACCAGAGTTTCCAGGATGCTTGGGCCTTCTCTGGTCCCCAGGCCTGCTCATGCCACAGTTTTGTGATTCCCATGACATTCGACCTCTATTGCAGAAACCCCATTTCTATGGAGGTTTTCTATGGAGATATGCTGAGAGTTTTCATTCCTTGCAACCATAAGGCCACAATAAGCATATCATAGGAATTACTCCTATTTTCCATTTAAAAGTCAGTTTTCTCAACCCAAATGCTTCAGAAACAGATGAATGGATCAGAAAAATATGGTATATGTACACAATGGACTATTACTCAGTGATTAAAAATGACAAATTCACAGCATTATGGCAACATGGATGGACCTAGAAGGAATCATGCTAGCAGAAATAAGTGAGAAAGAAAAAAGAGAAATACAGGATGACCTCACTTTTGTGTGAGATATAGGGAAAACAAACAAACAAAATAACAAGTAAAATTTAAAACTTTCAACAGAAGATAGCAGAGTTGCGCAGCAGAAGCGTACTGGGCCCATAAAACTTTCAACAGGAAAAGGTGGCCGGGAGAACTCTGGAGAATTAAAAGTCAGATTTCTATATTATTTCCCCTGAGCTATACTGACAGAACCTGGGAACAAGGATATGAGATGTGATGAGTCTGGGTCCTAGAGGTGAATGAAAGACTGGGGAAGGTGGCACACTGTTCTTGATTTATCTTGGCAATAGAATTGCCCTTAAATTTGTTGTTACATGATATCTTTTTCTTGTACAGTCAAGTCACCACCTTACTCTGTACACAGAGGTCAGCCACATGATGCTTTGCACACTTTTCAGATTTTAGTCTATATCTTGGACCCCTAAACAATGACTTTTTGCAGAGGAACTACAAGAAAGACCAGTCAGATGACACATTTTATAGGTTTCTTGACTATGGGAAAAGAGTTAAAGTGAGATAAAACTCAACTGAATCACTCAGAAAGATTCACTTTCAAAAGAAAAAGAAAGAAGAAAGGGATAAATGAAAAAATATTCACAATGACATCATTTCACAGATCCTGCTTCATTGAAAGTCATTGGCACATTACAGACAGTGATTGAAATTTTCAACAGCTCCTAAATTGGGGCTATCTTCAATAGTTTATAACTTGCAGGGAGACACAGCCATAGCTGTCCATCCAAAATGAAAAGAAATCATTCTCTGAAATGATCATTTGATGTGTGGCAGATGTGACTCACAAGGTAGAATATCATCAGAATTCTGGTCTTTTCACTGTTTATGTGCAGGAAAACCATTAATAGAAAGGGATTTTGCGGGTATATCACTAATTTTTTTCTTTTTTTGAGACGAGGGCTTGCTATTATTGCCTGTGAAACCGCAGGCTCACATTGCCCGTGGTACCACAGACTCATGCAATCCCCAGCCTCAGCTTCCCAGGTAGCTGGGATTATAGGTGCCACCACACCCAGGTATCTTTTGGGGACTAGGTCTCACTACATGCCCCCAGCGGGACTTGAACCGCAATCCCTGGCCCCCGCTATAGTTTCCTAAGCTGCCGCTTACAGGCATGCGCCACCATGCCCAGCTTATCACTAATGTTCTTTTGGTACGTAAGTGTCCCAGTGGACTGGTCCAGATGACTTAAAACAATTGCTGGCTAACAGGCCACATGAAACATACAAGCAAGTGTAGCACATAACAAGAAGGGGAAAAAAATCCTAAAAAGAAGGTTCCCCACCCCCACAGCCCCCACCAAACTGTCACCATCATCAAAATGTACCTGGCATGTGGAATTCCTTCTTTCCTGTTCCAGCATAGCATTAGTGTGTAGGTGAAGTAGAACCCTGGGCTCCTGCAATTTTGTCTGCCTTTTCCTATGAGCCATGGGCCATTTTGGACACAAACAGAAAACTTGTCTACAGATTTCTATACCCTAGGAAGAACGGTGCTGTGAACTAAGAGCTTTATGAGACAAAACACTAGAAATCCTGGCCCAATACAAAGTCTGTCATGAAGAGGTTTTGTTTATTTTGTAACTTATTCCCATAATGTTTTCTTAATGTCATAATGAGTGTGTGTGTGTATGCATGTGCACACGAGTGCTCATGCATGTGTGCTTAAGTTCTATTAAGTCCTGAGAGTTTCTATAGAAGAAAGGAGGAAGACTAAAAAATTAGCTAATTTCCTGGTTGAAGAACTGAATATAAAAATAGAAGTTTATGTCTGCAATTATCAGAAGAGCGCTAACACTTGGTGGGAAGTTCCTGAAAGATGCCAACTATAGCTTACTCATCTTTGTGCCAAGTGTTTTGATGACTTAAACATTGCACTAAATGTCTGTTTCTTTGTCTTTGCAACCACATCATGAATTCCACGAGGACAGGAACTAATCTTAGGTCATGCTCCAAAGTAGAACACTCTACCTGGGGCCAGACATGCTGTTGTCTCATTTAGCTTTGTATTTTTAGCTTCTATCTCCAGGCTCGGCACATTGTAGTCAATAATCTAAGCAATAAGAAGGCATAAATCAATAAGCAGACTGATGGTGTGTCCAAACTAATTTACATAGAAACCAAGTCCTTGCTATGAACTGTGTTTGGAATTTCACATGTATTATTTAATCATTGCTTCTTACAAAGAAAATTATTTCTAAGGGGTTCATTCCCCTATGCCTCCAACAATGTATGACTCTATAGCCATAATCAAGGAATCAGACTCTCTTGGGGGTACAGAACTCCCAGAAATTTTAAGGTAGAAGAACTCTGACAGAAGAGTCTTCTCTTCTGAAGTCAGAAGCATGACAGCACCTGATATGGCTCTTATCAATTTCTCCAACCCCATCTTCCCAAACTGCCTGACACTTTCTTGGCCATCCTCAATGTCCCAAAGATCTGTAGTCTCCTCCACCCCCCACCCACAACACCATTAACCTAGCTCTCACTTCTTTATATTTTCTCATGTTGAGATCCCTTTACCCTGTATTTCTTTTCCCTTCTCCCCATTCCATCTGTCTACTCCTAGCTCTTAATCATATCTTTTAGCCAGTTTAGATGCTACCTCTTTCTGGAAACTTTGCTGGATTTCCTCTGAAGTTGGTTGATATACCTCTGTTCAGAATTTCCATGTGATTCCTGATCACCACATTTACATCTTTCACTAGATTGTGTCTCAAGAATAAAAATTACGATTTACTTATCTATGTATCACCATATCATTAGGAGACTAAAGAAGGAAGGAAGGGAGAAAGAGAAAAATCTCACCTAGTTGATGAGTTTGGGACAATGAGGCATAAGGAAAATAGGGAACAACTTAAGAAAAGACTACCTTGGCTTGACATTTAAAAAGAGAATGTAATTACAATTAAGCCAACAATGGGAAAGAACAGAGTGAACCTCCTTGGTATTTGTTGCCCATAGCAAGGCAACGGGCAACAGTATAAGCAGTCTGATTCTCTAGTTATATAGACATACATTGCTGGGGGTTTTATTCTCATTACTTAAGTGATTCTTACAGCATGTGCTGGGCTTTTATAAGCTTATATGACTGAGCCAACTTTGCATAGTACACATATTCCGTAGGAATGAATATTTATGCTCAGATAGTTGGACAAATACACAGCTTATTGCAGTTTCTTTCCACAAAAGCTATCAAACTGAAAGAAAAGTCGAATTCATGTATAATGGGATTTGCTGAATGTTCATCCCAGGATTGTGCCAACGTGGGACTAGTAGAAAAGTAATTCTATGTCTGTTAGGTGGTTATAAAGCACTTGCATAAAATCATCACCAAGTATCATTTTCATAGGGCCCCAATTCACTCTCACCAAGTAATTCTAGAGTTAGGAAACTTTCCAAAGAATTCCTGCATAGCTATACCGGGACAAAATCTGGCCCATTGTGAATATAAAATGGCAATTTTATTTAAACAGTTGTAACTCCTTGGGTCTCTTCTGGCTGACTCTAACATCGCTGCTTGTCTATATACTTTGGACACATTTTCACTTTCCTCTAAAAAGGGTTTTAATGCTTAATCATCTTCCTATTGCCACCTCTCCCTTCTGGTGGGTTCTGTGCTGGAACAATGGGATAGTTTTGCTCTGTCAGTGTGCTGAGGAGTTTCATAAGAAAGTTATCCCTAAAAATATTTAGTTCATGCCCCTAATGTGGTACATTGACCAGGTCACTTCCCCTTCCAATGCCTTCATTTTTTCAGCTATAAAAATAAGTTGCTAAGTCTTAATGTCTCAAGTCTCTCAACTACAAAAGGTTCTGCTGTGTAGAACAATTTCTTTGGCCAGAGTGATGTCTTTCAATAGCCAAAAGACTGACTTTGATTATTGTTCCACCTATGTCACTTCTCTGACAAACATGGGCTAATAAAATGCACATGACCTAGGAAATTTTTAGTAGTTTTTTTGCAAGGTATTTCTGGTGTGTGACCATGAATTTCAATGGACTATGCATTAACCAGTTAATATCATCAAACTTAGCTATCAGGATGTGTTAAAGCTTCATCCAATAACAGATCATGATGTAAGTTTTGATTAGAGGAAAGAAAGCTTTAAATGCAGACAAGAAATAAGACTTGGGTATGTATTATATGCCAGGCATGGTGAAGGATGTTGAGTGCTGGTTGATTGTTTTTCTTCCTCAGTGGTGAGAATGAGCTAGCCAAAGTGCAAAAGCCATGCAGTATCCATGGCATTGAGTGCTTTTAGGTAGCCAACAGGTTGTATCTGAGCAAGGGTTCTGTCTTTCTTCCACTATTCTGATGCCAATTCAGGATAGCCATTTTTCCTAGCAAGGCTTTAGCCAGACTAAAGAACTGAACCCACCTGCCTGAGAGGAAGGGTACCCAAAACAGGATACCACATCACGATTTGCAGACTTCCTAAAGTCTACTGTAAGTCTCTCCAAGCAATCACATAATCTTTCCTTTCCTTTGTAACCAAATATCTTGAGACAGAAACCTGTGTTAATATTGTTTTCTTATCCCACTTTGTTCCTTTTCCAATTCATCTTCAATGCCCCTCACAATGGGATTCAATCACTTTATTGCCAAGGAGCTGAGCCCCTACCTGGTGACTGCATGCCCTACACACAACACATACCACATATTTCTTCTTCAGTGGGCCTCCATGCGCTCTACTCAGGCTTTGTAAGTATTTTGTTCCATAATCTCAATAGATTGCAAACACCTTAAGGATAAATGCTTTTCTATCTGAGCCTGAGCCTGTGCCTACTATTTAAGCTCTGTTTCCAATTCTCGCAAGTCTTTTCTTGCACCAACCGACATGCCATCCTTCATTCCCAAGCAGAATCAACAAAGTCCTTCTCTGTCCACAAAGCACCATTAGTGTCACCAGCAATGCCTCATGCTACAGCTAAGTTGTCTGTCTTTCTATCCTCCACCAGCTGACCTCTAGTTATGGTTCCAACATCACCTTGATCACTGTCTCCTTTACTTTTTATGTTCCAACCACACTGGCCACCCATCCATAATTCAACCAAGCACATTCATAACTCTGAGCCTTTTACTTTCCAGAAATTCTCTTCCCCTGGCACCACATGGCTTACTCCCTCACTTCCTTGAGGTTTCTTCCCAAGGTTCACCTTGTCAGAGATGTTACCCCCCACCCCAAAGCTTATATCACAATAGCAACTCCTGCCAGCATCCTCTGCTTGTCCCTGCTCTTTTTGTAACATTGACCTTAACCAGCTGATATTCTCCACTTCTTTGTTTGTATGACTATTCTCACCTACACTAACATGTAGACTTGCTGAGAGCAGGGATTTTGTTTGTTGTCTCCTAAAACAGTGCCTGGCATATAATAAGCACTTACTATATATCTGCTGAATGAATTAATATGTCAATGGATTTCTTAAGGATCTGCGAAAGCTTCCAGAGTCAGAATTGCCTCTTAGCCACCCTTTAACCTCTGCCATCTGGCAGTTGGCTTTAGCCTCAGTGTAACTTGAGCTTATTACTTGATTTCTGATGCAAATTAGAGGCCAGCACAAAAGCAACTGACCTTTAGTTCCACCCAAGATAGATCTCTGTCTTAAGATAATGCTTTGTTTCATTCTGATAGTTTTGTAAGTTATTTGTTGTGGTCCCACTTAGAAAACTAGGAGACTCCATGAAGGGCAGGCTTGGGATTTGAATTTAGTTCTCATTCCAACTCCTATACTCTTTCTCTTAACTTGATGCCTCTCCTGAGTCCCCCCAGCTCTATTTAAACAAATGGATATTTGACCCATGAAGTCCTATAAGTCAGAGTAGAAATTTTAGAAAATTGTTTTCTAAGAAATCTATTTTACTTTTCCTGATTTTTAAATTTATATTCCCCCTAGATCAGTGATATTTTCAGGTTCCCTTTCAAGAGAAGTGATAATGGAAGTGATAATGATAATGAATATGACAGTCACTGAAACTAATTATGAATACAAATCATAGCAATTATGAGACTAAGGTCATTGTGTTTGCTTTCAAGTTTGTGTTTGCTCATATCTTTCGGAGAAAAATTAATTTACTTGCCCTTACAACTCTTTCAACATAAGTTTAAGTGTTCATAAAAGTTTATCATTTAAGAAAACCAAGGGATTTGCAAACATATTCCATTCTCCAGCTCTCAAAAAAAGACTTCCTTTTCTTAGAGGTATACTCTTCAGGTGCTGGGGTCTGAGAAGAAGGTATCAGCAGACAGAACTCTTTTAAACTCTTCATGGAGACCAGCTTAGAGACTGGGGATATTGTGCAAGAGGCATGAAACTTGGATTGATTTTACAAAAGTACTGATTTTTAAATGTTTTGGACTGTTGTAAGCATGAAATCCGTACACTGCCATATGATGCCATTATCTCTGTGACTGTGGTTCATGCACTTCTAAGTAAACTAAGGGCTTATCAGGAGACAGCTCTGAGGACTGGACATTGAGGGACAGATAGTTGTGCCACTTTCATTGAAAAACAGTTTTGTGATGTGATGGTTCTCTCAGTTAAAGCACAATATACAACATGAAACAAACAGACCCCTGCCTTTAAGACCCAACTTGAACTTAAAAACAGTCTATGGGTTGTTGATACCCTCATTTATATTGCCTGTCAAAACCTATGATGTGGACCACACAGCTGCTACACAGGATTCCCCTTTGGGCAATTAACAGACACCTCAGATATCTCATGCTGAGCATTTCACTGGCCCTGTGTCTCTGCCCCCCAAACCAGTGCCTACTGTGGTCCACCCCATCTCAGCATGTCAACTTTGCTCTCAATGGCTCAAGCCAAAATCTTGGCATCACCCTTGACTCCTTTCTCTCACACCACACAGCTCATCTACCAGTGATCCTAATGATGTAGTATTGACACATATCCAGAGTCTGGTCCTTCTCACGACCTTCACTCTGCCCCTCTGGTCCTAGGAACCATCACCACTCATTTGAGTTCTTGCCAGTGTCCTCCTGTTTCTACCCCTTGAGTTCATACCCCAACATCTTTTCTATAGTGATTATTTTAAAATAAAAGTCTGATCATGTTGTCCACTACCCAAAACCTTCCAAAAGACCCCAAAGATAAGTCAGACTCCTTAACATGACTTCCTAGCACTTCTCTAGCCAATGGCTATAATTTAGTTAAAACAGTAGAAACATATTCTCTCACAGTTCGGAAGGTCCAAAATCTGAAATCAAGGCATCAGCTTCCCTTGGAAGCTGCAAGGAAGAATTCATTCCTTGCCTCTTCCAGCTGTCGGATTCTGTTGACATCTTTAGCTTGGCATTCATCTCTCCCTGTTCCATTTTTCTTTTATTATTGTTTTTTTTTTATTTGAGACTAGGTCTCACTATGTTTGCCCGTGGAACCACAGGCTCTCGTTGCCCAACGTACCACAGACTCAAGCAATCCCCAGCCTCAGCTTCCCAGGTAGCTGGGATTACAGGCTTGCGCCACCATGCCCAGCTATTTTTTTGAAACTAGGTCTCACTACAGGCCCCAGGTGGGACTTGAACCACGATCCCTGGCCCCGGCCGCTTCATAGGCTGAAGCTTACAGGCACAAGCCACCGTGCCCGGCCTGTTCCATTTTTCTATCTGCCTTCTCTATGTGTCTTAGAAGGGTACATGTAGTTGCATTTGGGGCCACTTGTATAATCTAATAGAAACTTTCCTCTAAAGAGCCTGATTCATATATTTGCTATATAAAGTAATAATCACTTTTTTGATATCAAAGAGAATATTCACACATTCCAGGAATTAGGGCATAGACATCAATATGAGAAGGGCTACCATTCAACCACTATAAAGCCCTGCATGCTCTGCATTGTCACTCTGACCTCATCATTCCCTCTCACCCCTGTCTGTCCTCTTCATGCTCACAGGCCTCCTTACCTCCTTGCTACCCCTTATGTAGACCAAGCTCATTCCTATCATAGGGACTTTGCATTTGCTGTTTCCTCTGTAAGAATGTTGGCTCCCTCACCTCCTTCATGTCTTCACTCAAAATTTCTTTTCAGTGCAGTTTTCCCTAGTAACCATGTCTAAATTTCAATACCCTTGAGCATTTTTTATCCTTTCCCTGCTTTACTCTTCATCTTCAGAACTTACAGATTTTATTATCTTATCTGACTTATTATAGACTTTTTGAAGTGACTTATTATCTCTCTTCCCCAGTAGAATGAAAACACCAGGAAGGCAGGAATTTTTTTTAATTCCCTGATACGTGTCTGTTACCTTCCACAGTACCTGTCACATGGTCTTTCTCTAAATTTCTGTTTTAAGAATAAAAGTATTTACTAGGTAACCACTTGCAAGACACTGCATTAAGGATCTTACGTGTTTTGTCTCATTGAAGCCTTATAATAAAAGGGTTCCCATTTTTTTTCTGAGAAAATCGAGGCTTCCAGGTTTAACAGGTCAGTTAAGTTTGCAGTCAGAAAAAAGTTCAGCCAAGAGTTATATGCCATCTGCCCCCATTGAACCTGGGTTCAGTGACTCCAAATATCACTCATATCAGTTTCTAGAGTGGCTGGAATAAAGCAACACAGACTGGTTGACTTGAACAATAAAAATTTATTTCCTCACAATTCCGGAAATAGAAAGTCAAAATCCAGGTGGCAGCAGGGTTGTATCTTTTGCGATCTTGACAGCCATCTTCTCCCCATGTCTTCACATGATCCATGTTTTCTGTGTTCTAGCCTTTTTGAAGGATACCATTAATATTGAATTGGGGCCCACTTAGATGACATCATTTTAACCTAATTACCTCTTTAAAACTTATCCTCCAAATACAGCCACATTTTAGGTATTGGGGTACAGTCCTTCAACATATGATTTTGGGGGAGTATACAAATCATTCCATAGCACTACTTTTTTTAATGAGAATACTCAACAGGAGAATGGAAGGGTTCCCTTCTCTTAAAATCCTTAAATTCTTAAATCTTTGACACATAGTTCATTTTTCTCAGACATCTTTAAAGTTTATATCTTCTGTGGCTTCTTCTCTTCAATCCACAATTGCAAGCACAGCTATCCAATTTTTTTTAAACTGAAGTTTTCCATTCCCTTCAAGTTTGCATCTACTCTCATTCACATCATTGTCAAACTTCAAAAGAGTCTCTCTTTGTCTTGTTTTAGTCACTTGAAACCATCATCCCCCAGCTTTTGTTGGCACTGCTTTGGCATTACTTTGGCAAAAGTCATGAACGCAGACCTGTGACATCATTTTAATCTTCATTGTATCTTCATCATTCACCACCTTTGGTTTATACTCTGTATCATATGTTTATGATGACAATGATGACTGTTTGACAAAGAAGAAAAGGAGCCCAGCGGGTAATTTCTGGTTGTTGGTGTAAGAACAAAGATATGTATTTAGGATCTAAGTTTCCTAGTGAAAAGATAGATTGTGTGCAATATTTGGGACATACTTATGCTAAGAAATTAATCATGGTCTGATTAGTCATGGTGTGATTAAAAATGTGATTAAAAGACTTCTGGTTTACTTGCTAAATCTGACAACTGATATTCAGTTTATAAGAATGGTCCCTCTTTCCCTGAACCTTCAGCAAAGTCTATTACTCATAGTCAGTGGTAATTTAGGGAAATAAGGGAAACAAGCTAGTGTCATGAAGAGCAAAGGTTTGAGGAAGGGAAAATACACACAAGAACTGAATACAGAAAGAGCAGCTGAGTAAGCGAGAGCTAAGCCTACACACCAAACCCCCAGAGATCTAGAAAAAGGTGTGTAAGGTATCCACTCTACATGAAAAAAAATTCAAGCCAATTATTCCAATATTAAAGGAAACAGTCATTCACATTGCCCATAATTAATTTAATTTAGAATACTTCCTATATATATGACTGCTATATCACATATGTATGTATATACACATATATATACATATATATACACACACATATATATATATATATTTATGGTGGTGCTAAAGTTATGGGTATCAGCTAGAAATACAGGCAACTTTCATCATTCCTAATGACCTGAAATTATAGCATTCTATGCCTTTGGGAAGGGTGGCGTTATAATCACCTCCTGTTTACCCCAAATAGTGAAGGAGAAATTCCTGCCTTAGGATTATGGAGCCCAAACATGTGGCACTTGAAGTTACAGGGACAACAATTCATTATTCATATTTGTTCACAAACTGGGGAAGGAGGACATTGAATGATACACAGAACCATGCAGGAGTTGTACTGGGGAATGGAGTGAAAAATGAGCAATGGTGAGAGATATACTATAGTAGCAAGAAGGTGCAGTTGGCCCTAGGGAGGATGGGATTGGTTTACTTGAATATTTCTGTGAACTGGCAGGGAGCTGAAACCTGCTATTCAGGGGTAAGCAGAAACTGCCTTGTCCCCATGATAAAGAGATGTGTTTGCCTAGAGGAGATGAGTAGTGAGTGGAACTTGCAGTTGGTTCCTTTAAGACCTTGGTTCACAGGATGTCGTGGCAGTACAATACATTGGCTTTACATTTCAGATAGCACTGACCACTGGGCTTGGGTCTCCGCTGGTCCTATATATCCTCACTTTAAGGAAGAAGCCTAGAAGAGAAGATGATCTCACCATCAGAACATTGTCACCATTGCCTTGAGAAATCTAGGACTTCACCAGACTCAAAAGAAGACATCTTTCATTACAATCGCTACTAAGTGTGTAAAGCACAATTCCTCTGAGATGTGTTTTTTCTGTGGTCACAAACCTCCAGCCTGGCAGTTGTGAAAGACCACTATGGGCTTTCATGTTCTGGGAGTCCAAAGAGCTACCACTAGGGAAGCACAAACAACCAACCCCGAGGACTCTTTTTCTTCGCACTCAACTCTCAATTTCCAATATGTCTGCTCTCAGGACTTAGAGTCTCTTTGCGAGTTTTCCCATTAGTGATCCTGGTCTCTGCAGCACGAGATTTCTTTCCCACTTGTATGGTGGCCATTTCTATATGGCGCCATTAATTAGTTCAATCATGCATCATACCATTATTAGGTTGCATGTATTCTAGCAGTTTACAAATATTGGGGAGATTACATACCATGCAGGTACATAGACCTAATGTGTCTAATACAAAGTCATTTACTATCCCCAAACCTATTCCTTCTTTTTCCATTGAAGATACCACCATCCTACCACCCGCTAAAATAAACATCTGTAAAATCATACTTGTTTCTCCTCTTTCCCTTCATGCAAACAATTCTGTTTCCTTTCTGCTCTCAGCCTGGTTCAATTGCTACTTGTTAGACAAGAACATTGCAATATCACTACAATAAATGTTGATAGGATTGGACCAAATTTTACAACCCTCATGCCTTTATCTCCAACCTAAACACCCCAATGTTTTATTAATTCATTTGTTATTAAGAGCCACTTGACCATAGCTTGTTGTCTACAAAAAGTTGTGGTTTTTTTGTGCCTTTATCTTTAAAGGGTAGTTGCTTCATACCTTTAAAGTGCATCTCTTAATCAAGGTTCTCATTCTCTTTAAGACTTCAAAAAGTCTGAAACCTCTATTGTCTAGGAGAGACCAAAACAAGTCAACTGACATGATCTGGTTTTTTAAGGCCAGATCTGAGGAAGGGAAAAACATCCTTGCTACTTAGAAAGATGCTGATGGGGCTATTCAGAAAGGAACTCTAAGGATTCCAGTTCTAAACAAATTCTAATAACAAAGCTCTCTCGGCCAAAAGAGAAAACCAATCTCCTGACATAAATGGTGCCAGCAAACCACCTTCCACCCCTCAGCCAGGCTGCTGATGCTCAATGACGCATCTGCCACCCCATTTGCAGGAGAGCCAATCAGTTCCCTTTGAATGAAATCTTTATTCAACTGTCTAAATACTCCTGGGGAAAGGGAGGGGGAGGATAAGAGAAGTATTTCAGAAACAAATGAAACCCAAACGCCAAGTTTCTCTTCTTGTTACTGTTCAGGTTTTGGCCCAGTGAAGATGGTCTCAATTCCATGTTTTTCATTAAGCTGGTTTGTTTGGCAAAATCCAATGATAAATACAAAACTCTGAGGTTAGTCTCACCTTACTCGGCAATCTGGAGCTGGGAAGTTCAGCTTTCTGTGGTCAGGAAACTTTGGAAGTTACTGATCTGCTGTTGACAACAGGAGGCAAAGATATGGGCCAGATAATTTTTGCTTTACAAATGCAGAGAAACTAGGACTTTCCCACTTAAAAACCCAACATACAAGTCATCCTTTGTTCAACTATGTTTTGTTGATGATTCAGTACTGGTGGCTAGGTGGGGGGAGGTGGTGGGGGATGGGGAGAAAGCAGGGTGAATGTTCTGTTAGAATGAGCACATGGAAGATGCACCAGAAATGACCTCTTTCCCTGTTTTTTTCTGATTCTCAGGTTCTCGTAGACTGGTTCTCCCCTAAAGGGCAAGACATTGAAGGGCGATGGGAGGGAGCTGGGCCTCCAGAGACAAGCTAGTCAACCTGTGGGTGTCATCATTGATTGGGACCAGCTCCTTTCCTGGCAGTGACCTCCTGGTCACCTGTCACTGTGCAGCTTTTCTCCTGGTCAGTAAAAGAAACTCCTTTTCTATTCCTATGACTGTCGGTTGCCCCAGTTGAAAAACAAAAGATTCTAGATGTGAATGTGAAGACAGTTCTTGCTTAGTGCTGGCAATCTGAAGACTAGGGTGAATGTTTAGTCATAACTGGTGTCATCAAAATGGGCACTGTACATATTAAGTGCTATTCTCAGGTGCTGTTCTCTGTGCTTACATACTTAAGCATGCAATTTGATAAAATGAGTAATATTTTGTCATCATCCCTATTTTTTAAGGATGGCACAGAGAGGCCAATTAACTGGTCTTAGATCCCATAACTGGAAAGGGCAGAGCTGGGATCTGAACCCAGACAGTGTAAGTTCAGGGCCAGGCTCTTAACCACCCACACACAGACTGAGCTATCCCCCTAAGGAAAGGTTTATGATGATGGACAAACAGCTGGGGTAACTTGTTCCATGGGTGAGGATCACTCACCTTGATGGGTGGGAAGATCAAACCAGCAAACTGTCTTCCAACAATCTTGCATGGGGATGAATATATCCTTCCAGGAACCCATAAAAGATATGGCGCTTAATATCAGTTTGTAGATTAGAAAACACAGCTTGATAATCACAACACAATCAAAGATCTGCTAGATGTTGTCTTATTCCTTCTGGGTCACTGTCACAGAACACCAGAAACTGTATGGTTTAAACAGTACATGTTTATTTTTTACAGTTCTGGATGCTGGGAAATCCAAGCTGCCAACAGTTCCAAGTCTGGCCACAACTGGCTTTTTGCTTGTTGATGAATGTCCTTTCACATCCTCAGTTGACAGAAAGGGTGGAAGAAAGCTCTCTCCTGAATCTTCTCATAAAGGGCCAAACTCTATTTGACTTAATTACTTCCCAATTACCTCCCCATATTGAAATACCATTGGGGATCAGAGCATCAACAAAAGAATTTGGGGGGATTGAAGACATTCAGTCCACATAGGGCCATTCTAGAAGGCTTTGCTAGCACCATAAATGATTGGGAGTACAGAGGAGAGAGGAAGGGAAAGGGGAAGGGGGAGAAAAAGAAAAGAGAAGAGAAGGAAATGAGGAACAGAAGAGGGTGAGGAGAGAAAGATATCAGGAGGCCTCGACCCAGCTCACAGAGTGTTCAGCCTCACAACTGAGAATCTCCACTTAACCAACCCCCTGCTACAACTTGAAAATTCAACCAATTCCCTCATTGTTCCCAAATGGTTTTTGAATATCACTGTGTCACTAGGGCAGATACTAGGTTATCTGCTCTGTTTCTCAAGCATGCCCAGTGTTCCCTTGCCTGGGACATGGTGGTGCTCAGCTACAGCTGTTGAACTTCGTTATTCAGACTGTTCCATTGCTCCACACAATCAGGGTTTGGCTAATTGGAAATTTCCAATGAGTCCAGACCTCTTGCTGTGTCTCCAGATCCTGACTAGACTAAGCCACTTCTGTTGGCTCACAGAAGAGATAGCTACAATTTATAGTTAGTGCCAATATTTTCATAATAAAAGGTTCTAGAGAAAAAATATTACTTTGTCAAATTAATTTAAATGTTTTCCAGAGTATCAGAGAGAAACCTAACTAAAAACACTATCTTTCCCTTTTTTGTTTAACACAGGTACAACACCTACATTTAACAGATTTGCCAGATGAAAAGAATTTCTTTGGCTATTTAAATGGTTGCCTTTATCCATTCCTCTCTTCCCAAACCCAATCTTACATCTCTAAACTTAAGTCTACAGACCCTTTCCTCATAGGAACAAGGCAGCTATGGGATTGAGGTTATAAATTCAGTCAAGCCCCAAGACCGAGTTCCAAGGTGAAGTGTTAAGATCTAATGTTGATATTTTGCTCTTTAACCAAGAGATAATTTGAAACAGTTGTTCATTGGCAAATCTGTTTTTTACTTTCTCCTGATTTTGAAATAATGGGTGAGATGAAAATATGGGTCAGTGAGCTAAGCTATGTTTTTCAGTCTCAATACTCAAGTTAGTTAACTGAATCTTAGACCAAACTTTAACATGGATTGGAAAGAAAAGCAATTTGGGGGGGAAGAGGAAAAATATATCACTGCCCCCAAATGACTTCCTTCTTTTGGCTCATCCATTTGTGCTGTAAATATCTAAGCAAGGTAAAGACATAAGGCACTCTCTCTTAGTTCAGAAATAAGTTCCAGCAAGTGGGTCAACATATTCTCTGTCTTCTCAATTTCCAGAGGAAGCTCTTCCTATAGAAAAGGCATGAAAATGTATCGCTTGTTTTGTTAACCATGTGAAGTAACTGAGTCATGTAATTTTCTAATGAGGATGTGTCAAGATATGAACCTTGCTCTGAAAGCAATTTATGATGCTCTTTCTGCAGTTAGCAAGCTATTGCCAAACTTCCAAGTAGAGATAAGAAGAACCACTTTTTGATCGCTGGACATTTGAGCATAATTTAAATGGTGGCAGAGCGGCAACGACTTGCTATTCTGGCAGGGAGTATTCTTCTTGCCAGTTCAACCATAAATACTCTATAGTTTATAACAATGACACAATAATATTAAAATCAGAAATTTCCAGATATAAGTTAGAGAGAATACTGCTTTCTGGTAGGTTGCATGCTAGTAAGAAGTGAAAAAGAGGTGAAGAATTGAAAAGAAGTATCATCAAATGTCTTATAAGAAAAGAGACAAGGGACTAAAGGAAAGTTTGGAGTTTGTTTTGTCTTATGAGAAATACATGCATGTTTGAAATTACTCTGTATCAGTGATCCTTAGCTAGGGGCACCCAGATGATAATGATGATTTTTTTCTTTTTTTTGTATACGGAATCAAACTCTCTGGGATGGGGGTGGTGTCCTGGAGTGTTTTATGGGAAAAGCACCACTAGTGGTTCTAATGAATGTCCCTAGGTAAGAAAACTCATATGCTGGATATGTATTTTTCCTTTATTTTACCCTAAAGTCATAACTTGATTTTTCAAATGCCATTCGTTTTTCTAATGCTGTAATTATAAAAATGGTGGATTAAAAACTTGAAAACTATGAAAAAGCATATATAAAAAGCAAAATCACCTCTAATCCCATTAGTCAATTATAATTTTCTGTCCAGGGAGTCTAATTGGGATTGAGAGGATCCATAAATATAGTTTATATAGAGATATAGTTTATATCTCTTATGGAAAATTACTATCTTTTTCCCCTTAACATACATATGGCTTCTATAATATCAATATTATGGATTTTTTTGAAACTTTTTTCAATTAAGATATTTCTTCATATTGAAATTGCATAGCAAAACAGGTAAAATGGGGTGCTTTACCAAACTTACAAAGGGGGGGCAGCTGGTGTTTTAAAGCCAGCCACACACCAGGTTCTTCCTAGCCCATGCATGCAGTAGCAAGTCCACATAAATCTTAAAAGGAGATAGAAACAGATTTACTTATTAAAGGGGCAAAACAAACAAAAGTCACTGAGGGGTATGAGGAAACCCCTTTAGCAATCTTACCATACAGTCCAGTCTCTAGTCCAAAGAGCACATGGCTGTAGCAGCCATGCATGTCCATAAAATGGTGGCTGCCCCACCTCAAGCCAGATGGAGCCAAGATGGCGCCACCACTCCTTCTTCAAAGACATAGCTCCAACTCACTTCAAGCCAGAAGAAGTCAAGATGGCACCATTGCTCCTTCTTCCAAAGCGGGAGATTCAAATCCAATGAGGAAAACAGATGGTGTCAATTCTCATCCAAAAGGCACAACTCTGGCATTCTTTCAACTCTAATTCCAAAGAGGCCCAAAAAAACAGCAAGAGTCACTTGATTCAGCAGCAGCAAGTACTTTAGACATCTCACAATGAAAACAGCAGCACAGCAAGCCTCTCCAGATGTCCAGACAATTTCCAAGCTTTGCAGTTTCAAAGTTAAATTAAGTTCTCAAGCACCAAGCTTTCAAGCCAGCCTACACGAATTGTAAGCTTCTCCAACGTGCTTTCTCAGACTCCAAGCAGCCCAGGCTAGGGTATGGGCCCTACCTGTTGCTCTACCTAGAAGCTGGCAGCTCCTGGTGCTCCTCTGCTCTCTCTGTTCTCTTCTCTTTCCCCTCCATGTGTTTTGTCCCAATCTCCTCCCTAATCTCCTAATCCTATCATGAGAAGACTTGGCTTCCCTTCTCCAAGTCTCTGCCCATCAGTACAACAATGGCTGTCATTCTAATGCAGCACCACTAGTACTGGGGGCCACAGCCATACCACCCCCAAATTTCACCACAGTCCCCCTAACAATATCTTTAAAGATCTTTCATTTCTTTAAATACCCTTTGGGGATATCACTTTTAAAGGGTGAATAATATTCTATCCACCATTCCCCTACCTTGCACAGTAATCTTATCCATGCTTACTACTATAAACAACACAGATAAACATCCTCCTAAGTTAACTTTAGTTAACCTTAGTGCCTTCCTTTCCTTTTCTCCCCATTCTGAAATGTAGAATTACTGGGTCAAGTGGTATATTCTTATAGAGACTCTTAGCAACTGTTGCTTATTCCTGATCTTCACCCTCACCCAGAATGTGTATTAAAGTTGAGTTGTTCTAGTCTTTTGCTTGCTGCTTTGAAAATATATTGTATTTGATTGTCAGTTTCCTTTCATTAGTAAAGTTCTGTTGGGGAAAACAGTTTGATAAAGGACCCATGTGTCCTTGAATGGTTTAGCAGAAAGACAAAAGCCCCCTGAGTTATCCAAATAGTTGCGTTCAACCCTCAGCCCAGAGTGTCTTCCTCCAGGATGTGGCCCTAAGAGCAGCTCCTCCCTGCTATGCAGAGGGGCTACATCATAGCCCCAGCATCTAATGTGCACTTGAAAGCTCATAGAAGGGGAACTCCCCAGTGCAAGTCCTGATGGAAGGTAAATCACTGCTCTAGAATATCAAGAGCCAACCCCCTGATATTCCATATTCCATGTCAGGGGTCTGTGTGAAGTGGGCATTGGGATTGGTGGGAAATCGTTTGGGCTAGCAGTGGGTCCTGCAACTGCAGGGATTCAGTCTGGGCAGGACATGGGTGGTATGTACTTGAGTTGGTTCATCAGTTTTTGAAAACTTCTCTAGTGCCCTGCCAGTTATCCTGAATAACAACCTTTTTCCTCAAAGGTATCCTCTTCTTAATGGTGGGGACCTGAGATTACGTTACTTTACATGACAAAGGCACTCTACAGGTGTGATTCAGTTAAGAACCATGAGATAAATTATCCTGAATTAGTCAGGTGGACCAAGTGTAACCACAGTTCTTGGGTGGGGTGGTGGGGGTAGAAAAGGGAGGGGATTGATGGGAAGGTCAAATATCAAAAAAGACCATGTGCTCATTCAAGCAAAGATTAGAGTGAAGTGCCCCCTAGTGATGCAATGCTGGCAACCACAAGAAACTAGAAAAATAAGGAAGAGTTGTTCTTTAGAGGTTCCTGAAGAAGCCAGTTCTGTTATCACCTTGATTTTTAGGTCCATGAGACTCATTATGGACTTCTCACCTCCAGAACACTAAGACAAAAATTTATATTGTTTTAAGTATTTAGGTTTGTGGTGATTTGTTACAGCAGTTATAGGAAACTAATAGCTTATCATGATTCTATGTATTTTCCCAAGAAAATTTCTGCTCATTTAAGACACAATCTGTTTTAGCTACTTATCATCATCTGAGTGCTACTCAACTTCTGCTCTCCCCTCCTACCATCCATGGAGCTCAGCTTACCCTGAGGTGTAACTGTCTCCTTACTGGTCTATCTCCCGATGCAGACAGTGAAATAAATGAACTGAATGCGATTCATCTTTGAGCCCATCTCCTTGCACAATATATGAATGTTAATTGAGTGGAAAGTTAACTTATTTGGGCATAGATACACACAAAAGGTAGAAATGGGTTAAGGAAGTTGGATAGAGGAACATTCTTATTAGACTCTTTTCCTTTAGACAATGGAAATTAAAAGAAAAAACTAGCATGCTTATCTACTCTAAAAGGGAATTCTGTTTCTATTTATGATACAATTTTTTAAAGTTGACTTTTATGTGAACATAAAATTCTAAACATACAATATGCTAGCTAAATGTCTTGGATAGAGCTGAAAGCAGAGCAAATGTAATCAGTTTGTGATATTATTAAAACCTAAGGGGAAATGAAATGTTCATTTTAGTAACACTGGGTGTGTCCATGTTTCTCACACTTCAGTATTATTATATGACACTCCGGCAGCTGCTTTCAAAATCTTGATGGTCTGCTAAACCTGGCTTAATCCAGGCTGGTGTGGAACATTCAGTTGAGATGCCTGGGCTTAAGAAATCTCTCTCCCTTGCATGATAAGGCGTTTTAGAGGATTTTTCTCCCCTCCTCACCAAGCATGTTCCCTCTCTAAATTTTTTAAGCCTTTGGACTTTGTCCTATGAAAATGCAAAAGCACAAGTGCACAAGGCTATTGACTACAGCTCTATTTGTAATAGCATTCCACTGGAAGCAACCCAAATGTCAATCAATGGGAAAGCATTTGAATAAATCATGGGACATTCATAGTCTGGAGGGTTATGCATTCCTTTAAAAAAGAAAGAGGTAGTTTATACATACTACTTACTTGAAAATCATAGTTCACTCTTCTGCTTAAAACCCTCCAGGGCTTCCAGTTGTATTTATGTAAAATTCAAACCCTTCCCCTGGTCTAAAATGCTCTCCACTGGGAGGCTCTGTGACTCTTTCTGACCTTGGGTTTGCCTTCTCCCCTCTTTGTTGGGATCCAGCATGACACTATTTTCCATCAGCTACTCTGCTCCTTCAACTTATTGCCACCCAGGTCCTTTGCACACACTCTGTTCTTGGCTGGGATTGTCCTCACATCAGTGTTTCTCATCTTTAGTTTCACATTAAAACTATCCGGCTCCCAGGACATCTTCCAAAATGATTAACTCAGAATCCCCTGGGTGGTGCCCAGACATCAGGTGGCTTGGGTTTGGGGTGTTTTTTTAGCTTCTCAGGTGATTCTCTGCATGGCCCAGCCTCAGAGCAAGGGGGCTTCACATGGTGGGTCTCCTTAAATTCAGGGCATAGTTCAAGTTACGACCTCAGAGAAAATATGATTACACTGCTTTTAAAAGTAAAGATTTTACTTAACTGATAGTGTTTCAAAAGAAAACTAAAAGCAAAAGATGTGTACAAGTTGAAATTGAACTTTTAAATGCAAAGAAGGTATGAGACAGCACAATGTTGAGATGGATGGAATTAAAATTTCACTTTGTTCACCTGCTAACTATGATCTCAAGCTACTTACTGAAAATTTCTGAGCCTCTGTGAAAAGCAGATAATTCCATCCCCCTTAAAGAATTTTTAAAGAACTAAATGGGAACATGATAGGCTCATCTCGATTACTAAATAGACAGCTATTGTGTGGCAGTGATTGGTTGAGCAGTATGGGTTTCAAGAAAACAGAAAAGACAAGGGTTGGAGATCAGAGACAGTATCTTTGAAAAGGAGAGTTTAGTGTTTGTTTTAAAGTAAAGTGAGAAGCTGAGCAAGCAGGGAGAACGGTGAGGGTTGCAGGTAGCATTCTAGGAACTAGGGAACAAGAGGGACAACGATTAGAGGTGAATTTTGCAGAGTGTATATAGGGTAAATGAATTATCAGGGTTTTTTAACACCCTTCCACCATTAACCTTTATGACCAACACCTGTGGTATTGTGCCCACCACATGATTGTACATACCTGGGCCCAGTGGGTCTGTGCATGTGTGAGTGGGCTCACCTGGGCGTGGGAGGACGTGATAAAAGGGCAGCATCAACCTAGGAGGAAAGAGCAGGTGAGAGCATGAAGAGAATAGGAGAATGCCAAAGAGAGAGAAAGTCCAGAAGAGCATGAAGATTCCTGAGGGACTGGGGAGACTGCATGGTGCCTAGCCTGCCTGCTTCCCATATAACTGGCCGAGCCTTCCTGCCCTGTGTCCCTGTGTACCTGGCTCCCTGAGAGAGCATTAAAGTCTGTAAAATCCACCAAGGGCGTTCGTCTTTAGCTTCTAGAATGATGAACCTACCCAGATTGGCCTGCTTACAAAACAGTGTATTTGGAGAAGAGGGAGTTAAAAAGGTAGAAAGAGCTTGCCCAGAAAGACAGCACAGTGGTATGTCAGGAGGGGCAGACCTTCTGTTTTCTGTCACACAGCATCTTTGTAGCCCTGGCATTTCCCTGAATTAACTGGTGTAGAAGAGTAAGTCTCTGATTATAAGCAGATCCATCAGGCGCAGAGACAGAGGTGGGGGTGGTAGGAGACAGACCTTAGAAGTCATTCCCTTCACCAGGAACCTGTGTGGTCTCTGAGAGGTCGACTCTGGACCATGAGTCGGTCAGCCTCAAAGAGGCAAGCTTGGAAGGTTCCCCAGGGATAGGCCACAGACCAGTTCCAAGGGGCAGAGTTGGTGTTCCCATGTGGGAAGCCCAGGTCCCTTTGTGTGAGTCAGTCCTTCCCTGCCAGTCAATTGCTAGTCAAGTGTCAAGTTCATGCCAGAAAGGAACATTCAAGGGAGGAATATGAAGGAAGTTGGGGTGGGAAGGAGAGAGCACAGGAGTTCTGAAAGCATCTATCTGACAGGACAGTGACCTTTGACCAAGGAACTTAGACACAGACAACCCATGTCCTGGTGGAGGGTGGGCTGAAGGAATAAATACCTCCCCCACCTTTATGTGTGTACTCGCCTGCTGATGACCTGCCATTGGCCAAACCCCAGCCAGAAGCTGGATGTCTATTGTGTAGTTTATAAAATGGTCAGCCTTGCAGGGTGCAGGATAGTGAGTAGAAGTGAGAGTGGATCTGGACTGCCCCACATAGAGAACAGTCTCACTGAATGACAAGCCCACAGAAGGGGCTGATTTCCAATTCCAGCCTGCATCTACCTCATCTACCCCCTTCATACTTCCCGTCCTAGTCCCTCACTCACACCCCTTGCACATGTAATTGATCATCCAGCCTTGCCAGTTGGACCTCCTAGTGTCTCTCAAAAATATACCCTGCTCACATCGTGTATCAAAATTCCACAGGGATTCAAGATTTATGGCCTTACTTCTTCGAGCTAAAAGTAATGCATAAAACTTCACTGGCTATTTATATAACCTTGGCGTAAAGGGAAGACTTCTCAAAGTGTGTCCTTAAAGGCAAAACCACAGAGGAGAAAACTGATTAAACTACATAAAAATTGGAAACTTCCATTTGACAAAAACCGCTATGAGCAAAGTTGAAAGGAAAAAATGGAAAAGGCGTAAACTCCAAATAAAGTTAAAACAGCAAAATAAATAATGTCATTTCAGCAAATCTAAGTAAAAGGAATACTGTCCAAATCTATGGCCTCGTATCAATTGATAAGAACTGACCCAAATTTCAGGAGTGGGACAGTGAAAGAAGAATTGAACAAGCATAAAGCTGTGAACATAAATAGAAGCAAAGGATATGAATAAGATTGATTAAGGAAGAAAAACATGGTGATAACAGCATATGGAAAAATGTTTAACTTCTACTCCCTCCAAGAAATGCAAATTTAAACAAGAAAGTCTTTCTCCAAACCAAATTCACAAAGATTGTGTTTAATGAGTGCACTCAGTGCAGCCAGCAGTGCAATGAGAAGGGCCCTGATGAATTGCTTAGAGGAGTAAAAATTATTACAAAGTTTTGAAAAGCAAATTGGCAGTATTGAGGAACTTTAAAATTCATCCCCCTTGACCCAACTTGAAAATTCTGGGAATTTTCACTTCCCAGAAACTATCCAGACAGTTTTCTACTCACAAAATCCCAGCATGTCATGGTGGCACACCTTTGTCCGAGTCTCCCACGTCTCCTAGCTGACATTCACCCTCCGTCACTACAGACCTGCCCGTTCTTCCCTGCACATGCCCCCTGCACCTCCAGTTGACAGTCCTCTGCTGGGAAAACCCCTGTCTTGTTGGCTCTGCTGGCTTTGCTCACTCTTCTGGAATAAAGTTGTCAGGGGGTCTCCTGGGAACCATCTGTAGGTTTAGTTGCCCTTCTCCGTCTATTCCAGCACCCTGTGCATATTCCTACAGATGTTTCACATGGATAATTACATATGTGTCCCCATACTTTAAGTTTCTCTCATTGTGTCCCCTGTTCTGGTGGTTTTCAACTGCAACTAGGGAGAATGTATCCTCCAGAGGGTATTTGGCAAGGGTTAGAGACAGTTTTGGTTGTCACCTGTGAGGAGAGGCCAGTTATGCCACTACACACCTCACAATCTACAAGACAGTCTCCCCCCTCCAAAAAAAAATTATCCACCAGTGTCAACAGTGGGTAGATGGACATACACAGCTATCTTCCACCCAGCCTGGAATCTAAAATGCACACACCAAAACTAACAACAACAACAAAACATTCTAGAATGAACAGCAGTAAAACAATCTTTTTAAAGTCCAATTTCTTCTTTCCCACAATGTGTATAATAATATCTATGTCAGAAGATTGCAGAGAAAAGAGGCAACAGGTGAACAGTGCCTCATACAAATCTGCTCCTCCATCTCACCTTTATCCTAACAATAACATGAACAAATTTAGTCACAGTTCCAGAATATTTGGATGCTAAGATGAGTCTTAAAGACTTTGTAGCAAAAACACCTTCATTGAATAGGAACCCCAAATCTACAAAAGCTATAGTGACTTACCTAAATCATTGGTATCAGATCTCAGTTTACAGTTTAGCAGCAAGCCACATTTTAAATGCATGTACCAAAAAGGAATTATAAGCTAACTCATGTAAAACAAATAATTATCTCTTTTTTAGATGGGCTTATAAGTATAATTTTTATATATGTATAAAATTCTCTTTAAAATAGTTAGATGACTAACAGGGCAATTATTCATTTGAATAATGTTACCAGAAATTTTGCAGGAATTTATTTTGAAATTACATTTTTGGCATTAAAGCAAAGATAGGTAAATATATTAAAATACAAATTTAAACAAACACTACATTCTTTCTACTGTAAGAGAGATAGAGTCACAATCCAGAATGACAATTTAAATAGTTTGTCATAATACCTACAACCCTCAAATATTAACAGGCTTTCTGGAATCTATGTTTAAAATTAACTACCTTGTAATGATTCTTTCCTTCTTTCCTGCTCAATTGCTAATATATACAATGAAATTTCTTAACAAAATATAATTTGAAGTCACCATATGATCTGAGGTCTCAGATTCTAATATGTTATGGCTTTTAATATGAATACCAGTATAACCAGAGTTTAAACAAATTACGGCAAATAAATTAAAAAATTTATATTTTAACATCTATAGACTTTATTAGGTGTTCCTTATACAGTCATCTGGTATGTTTAAGAGTGAGCAATCATATAAAAGGAAATATGGTCATAACTGATTGAAGTAATAAAATCCTGAAACTAAATAACATCTCATAATTCATTGCATAGCATATATTAGATTTCATTACATCAGTGTATAGCTTAGTGGTAAATTCTCCTGATGGCCATAAACCTCTAAGGTGTTGTCATTCTGAAAAATGAAAGGGAGGGAGTCTGTGGGGGTACAAAATGGATAAATCTTCGATAGTGTCTGACTGGTACGCCTTCTAAGTTTTAAAGTTGTAGTGCATTGCCACCTAGTGGTGGAATTAAGTACTTAGTCCAAGAAACAAACCTCTGTTCGTTTTAAGTATATTCATCTCCGATACAGTAGGTCCTCATTTCATGCTTTCCATTCTGTGAAAACTGATCTGTGCTTTATCCACCAGGTTGTAAAGTATTTTGTTAGTTCAGTTTTTATGTCCTCCCAACTTTTAAAATTTCAAGTACTTCAGTTCTTTTCAAAATCACACTCAGGATTAGAGATTTAACATGCTATTTATGAATAAAGGATTATCATCGCTCAGGAGCTTAAAATTTGGTCCAGGTTTTATTCTTGTTATTGAATCTTTTAACAAGTCAATAAGTTCAGAGTTAATGCTTTAATGTAAATAGTTATATGAAATCATTACACTTTGGTTTTATACTTTTCCAGATTTTGAAAATAAGCAATAGTGAGTGCTATAAGTGAAGATTCTTTCACTAGCATTCTGGTACCATTCACGGAACATCATGTAAATACTTGGGTCATGAGAACTCAGTTGGATGTTCTCAAACATCTTTGTGCAGTTTGAGACTAAGATCCATGTCAGCATTTGGGTGACTGAGGCCCCAGGATCCTTGACTTTTCCTGCACTTCAACAACATAAACATGGACAGGGAACATAAAGCAGCTGCTTTTTGTGATTTTCACCATTCTGCAAAGGACAGAAAAGCAGGCAATATGGAAAGCTGTGTGGAGGACCCTCAAATTAATGAAAATGGAACTACCATTTGACCCAGCAATTGCTCTCTTGGGAATCTACCCAAAAGAGACCTCAATGTGGGTACAAAGGGACACCTGTGCCCGGATGTTTACCGCAGCACTATTTATAATTGCAAGGACATGGAAGCAACCCAAGTGTCCCAAAACAGACGACTGGTTGAAAAAAAATGTGGTATTTATACACAATGGAATACTACTCATCAATTAAGAATGACAAATTAGACGACTTCTTGACAACATGGATGTACATAGAAGGAATCATACTAGCAGAAACAAGTCAAAAATAGAAAGACAGAAGTCAAATGGTCTCACTAATATATGGGACATATTGAAGAAAAAAAAAGTAAATAAAAGCCATGAGGAAAAGACAAAACAGGCTGAGCACCAAACTGAAGCACACAACAATGGACAGAAGGGAAGGGGGGGAAGGGAGGAGAGGGGTAAATGCCTGGGATTGCAAAGATGTGAAATTTAGATATAAATAAAAAAATGGAAAAAATAATTAAAAAATAATAAAAAATAAATTTTTTTAAAGCAGGCAATAGACCAGGTCAGAATAAGCAAATCTTCTTTCAAGGTGTAGTAAACCTACACGCTACACCTAAATTAGCCTCAACATTGAATAAAAGCTATCAAATATTTCACACTGTACAAAGAAAACTGGTAGGACAATTAAGTTTGGAAGTCTAAAAAACATCACCAATCCAAAAAGCAAAAACAAGAATACAGCAAAGTCTAACCTGGTTTCCATTTCCCTCAGGCTACCATACAGAATGGAGTGCCCCTGTTCTGCTCAGGCAATGGTTATTTCATTCAAGGTCAGACAACCCCAGGGAGGCAGGCTGATCAGAAATAGAGTGCTGTATAAATGAAGGGAGCTGATCTCAACTACTCAGCTATCAGATCTGATAATAGTGTTTCCTCAGACCATTTATTCTTTTTATTCACATGAAGAAGCTTACACAAAGCTTACTGTGTGCCAGGAACTGTTTTTGCATGTTTGACATATAATGAAGGTAGTTAGTTTTAATCTGTTATTTTCAGCAATCCTATAAAGGAAGGTCTATCATCAGCCCCATTTTAGAAGTGAGGAAACTGAGGCATAGTGAGGTTAAATCAAATACCTAAGTAACACAGTCAATGAATACATTCAGATCTGGGAAGAGTAACCCAGAATGGCTTCTGAATCACTCCCATTCTGTCTATGGGATGAGGCATCTGCTCTAGACAGTTGATTTTTCAAATAATAGCCTTCAGTAACTGTATTGAAAGCCCTCTCTTCAAATGAAAGGATTTCATCCCTTTCTGGACACATCTACAGATGGCAAAAAAATAAAGGAAAACGGACTGGGCCCTGAGTCCCCGGCTGCCCAGCCTGCCGCGCTCCTTTTGGGGTTTGGGGAGCGCAAGGTAGGGGGGACCCTGCCACATGCCAGGCCGGCAGGGAGTGGCTGAGTACCCCAGAAACCATACCAACGAGGTAGCCAGGGAAGGTGGGGGTAACCCCACCCACACAACCGGTTCAGCCATCTGCCAGCCCTGAATCCCCCACCTGCCAGATACACGGGGGGGGGGGGGGGGGGGGGGGGGGGGGGGGGGGGGGGGGGGGGGGGAGGTTGGCAGAGGGTTGTGGGTGGTAGGGGTCTTTCCCTCTGGTCTCCAAATCCAGTCAACCCTCACCAGAAGCAACTAAATCAGCAACTCAACAGCAGTTGCACATGAACACAGCGATGAAAACAAAGAAGTATTCTGGAACAACGAACATGTCAGATCCATGGGACACAGGTCTCTAAGACTAAATATAGAGACGAACTACCTCAGAAATACAACCACTGAGATCTACAATGATGAGAACAGAATTTCCCATTCAGAGATGCCTTCAGCATGATCAAAGGACCCTTCCACTTTAGGGAGTGAGGAAAGCCACAGAGACGGGCAGTGGCCACACGGCAAACCAGACCAACCATCTGCCAGGGTCTATCCTGAACCAAAAAAAAAATGGGTGCACAAACTTTGACCAGGAGAAATGCTCCCAACGCCAGCAACCAGAACTACAAAACAAAGAAGGAGCAAAATATGACAGAAGATAGGCTGGAGTAGCTAACCAGAAAGGATGAGGCACTGAAAGAACACAATCATGTGTGAACTGGTGGCCAGCAGCAAAAAGACACTTGGAAAACTAAGCACAGGCCACTGTGTCCCAAGAAACCACATCCACACAGGACAAAAGGATATTGCTACAGGAAAGAAGAGGATGAATCCAAAGGACTAAAAATTAAACAATAAAAGGCAGTGAAAGAAAAGATGGAGAGATCAGGGAAGTGGGATGAACAACCAAAAGACAAATGTAAACAAAACTTATTCAATAAAAATGTATATTATTAAATTAAAAAATAAAATAAAAAAACAATTTATAAATATTTAAATCAAAAAGCAAAGCACTGAAAAAAAATGAAGGAAAACATAAACAGCTGGGACTACATCAAACTGAAAGAGCTTCTGTACAGCAAAAGAGACAACAGACAAAACAAAAAGAAACCCAACCAAATGGGAAAAAATTTTGCCCTCCACAAAAAAAAAACAAAAACCAAGGGTTTAATAATAGATCCACATACAACTTAGGAAAAACAAAACAAAAAGCCCAGTCAAAAAATTGAACTAAAAACACACTTCTCCAAAGAGGAAATACAAATGACCAACAGGCACATGAAAAAAATGCTCAACATCATTAGTAATCAGGGAAACGCAAATAAAAACCACAATGAGATACCACCTTACACCAGTAAGAATGACCCACATCAAAAAAAATAAAAAATGGGTGACAGCAAGTGCTGGTGTGGATGCAGAGAGAAAGGAACACTCTTACACTGCTGGTGGGAATGTAAACTAGTCCAGCCACTATGGAAAGCTGTGTGGAGGAACCCTCAAACTACCATTTGATCCAGCAATCGCTCTTCTGGGAATCTATCCAAAGGAGACCTCAATGCTTATACAAAGGAACACCTGTACCCGGATGTTTATTGCAGCACTAGTTATAATTGCAAGGACACAGAAACAACCCAAATGTCCCAAGACAGATGAATGGATGAAGATGTGGTATACACACACACATACACACACAATGGAATATTACTCATCAATTAAAAATGACAAATTTGATGACTTTGAAATAGCATAGATGAACCTAGAAGAAATCATATTAGCAGAAACAAATCAGAAAGAAAAAGACAGACACCAAATGGTTTCACTAATATATGGGTGATAGGAAAAACAAGCAAAAGGTCAAGGAGGAAAAGTCCAAACAAGCTGACAACCAAACTAAAAAACACAACTTGGGGGAGGGGGGGAGGGGAGGGAGTGGTCAGGGAGGGAAGGTAGTGGGTGATCCTTGGGGAATACAAAGATGTGAAACATATATAGATAAACAAATAAACAAAAATTTTTTAAAAAGGTTTTCATTGTTAGATTAACAATCTTACCCCTTCACCTATTCTCTCAATAGGCCGCATTACTAGTTGTACTTTACCTTGTTATTCTTCATATTCTTCACTAGGAGAACAATGCCAAGAAATGAGTCAAAACACCTATACAGTGTCCCATGGTTGTCAAAGAACTTTTGCAGCTTTTTTCCCATTTAGAAGAATGAGGTAATTGAGTGGAAGATCAGCGTAATTAGGCTGGAGGAGGAACTCTCACCAAGTCAGATGTAACTCTACCTACTGTCTGGCCACTCCTTGTGCAGGGGCTGGCCCTGAGGTTCTTATAGTTATCACTCAGTCTTAGTCAGGTGTTCTCCTGTGCTTTAGTGGTGCCCGCATTCAACGTGGCAACATTTGTACGATGGCATATAGATCAGTGGCCTACCCTCCCTCTGCTCTCCCCTCCCCTTTGTAGTGCTCTGGTTTGAGATGACCTAGTTCTGGTCTCCTTGTAAAGGTGAACATCAGATGTCTGGCTGAATGAAACCAAAGTCCTGCAAAAGTAATCTTCAAGGACAATTAAAAAGAGTAGCTGGAGAATTTTCACGGAGGAAATGATTTGAGTGCATAGACTTTTAACAAGTGTTCTGAACAATCTTTTTCACCCTCCTTCTAAGACAGCCTCCATCAAGTTTCTTGAACTGTAACCTGATCTTTTTCTGAAAAACCTCAAGGAGTTTTGACCTCTCCTGGGTAGACTTCAATCCCCATTGTGCACTGGATGCACTGGAAATACAAGAATACAAGAGCATAGACTGCAAGCTCCTTTTCAGTTCTGTCATTCTTACTTACGTCGGTAAGATTTAGGAAAAGGACTTCATTTTATTGCTAGTCACTATTTCACCCACAATGGTCTCTGGAACAGGCAGCTAATGACAGGCAAGGGGTTCTGTGACCTACATTTTGGACTGAGAACATAAACATCTGCTATTTACTTTTCTATTATAAAAGTGGTTATACTGAATCATAAAAAATGATGAGAAAAAAGGAAAAGGCATTAAGATCAACCTTACTGATGATCATTGCTACCATTTCAGTTTCTTCCGTTTTTAATCAAGTTGAGAATTTTATTTAATTACATCTTTCATTTCTTGCTGAACTGTAATTTGAAAAATGTAAGTTTTAGATCTTCATATTTATATTTTTTCCATGTACTATGTCATCATACTATCAAAAATTACAGTGCTCAATTTCCAAGTCTTTTAAGCAGTAAACAGCTATTTCTGTGGATGCATGCCCTTGGACAAGTTGCTTGACCTCTGTGACTGTTTCATTTGTAAAGGAGTAATAGGACTGATCTCAATGCAATATTGTCACATCAATTGAAAAATGTAATATATTCAATGATTGCTATTGAATTTACAATTATCTTGGAGTTCCTGATATCAACAAAATGTTAACCAAATGGGTTATAGAAACACAGTAATGTATGAGATTCAAATTTATTTGAGAAAGTCTGAAAGGAATTGGAGCACTCAAACACAAGGCAGGCATTCCTTGGTTGATAATTCACCTTCATTACCTAGTTAGGTTCGATAAGGAAGCATCTTGACACAAAAATATTTACTAATCAACTGATTCTTACACAGTCCCTTAGAAAAAAATTAACACCAGCATCTACCAACACATTTCTCTGTGATTTCTAATTGTTTCAATATAATTCAAACTGATTACAAAGTCAAGAGCCGTCGCTGCGGTCGCAGCGGGAGGTGTAAGCGACAAGATGAAGCTTATCATCCTGGACCACTATTCTCAGGCTATTCTTTCAAATATGTGAAGACCTTCAACATGGACGAGTATGTGGGCCTTCCTCGAGATCACCCAGAGAGTTACCACTCCTTCATGTGGAACAACTTCTTCAAGCACATTGACATCCACCCAGAAAATACCCACATTCTGGACGGAAATGCAGCTGACCTGCAGGCTGAATGTGATGCCTTTGAAGAGAAGATCAAGGCTGCGGGAGGGATTGAACTGTTTGTTGGAGGTATTGGCCCTGATGGACACATTGCCTTCAATGAGCCTGGGTCCAGTCTGGTGTCTAGGACCCGTGTGAAGACACTGGCCATGGACACCATCCTTGCCAATGCTAGATTCTTCGATGGAGATCTTGCCAAGGTGCCCACCATGGCTCTGACAGTGGGTGTGGGCACTGTCATGGATGCTAGAGAGGTAATGATCCTCATCACAGGTGCTCACAAGGCATTTGCCTTGTACAAGGCCATTGAGGAGGGAGTGACCCACATGTGGACTGTGTCTGCCTTCCAGCAACATCCCTGCACTGTGTTTGTGTGCGATGAGGATGCTACCCTGGAGCTGAAAGTGAAGACTGTCAAGTATTTCAAAGGTTTAATGCTTGTTCATAACAAGTTGGTGGACCCTTTGTACAGTATCAAAGAGAAAGAAGCACAGAAAAGCCAGTCTTCTAAGAAACCATACAGTGATTAGCCTGCACTAATCCTAGTGTCAAGTACCTCACTGGGATAGGTGGGTCTTTCTGAAGTTTGTCTTTAGGAGGACAGGAATTTATTTCTTTAATCCAATATGGTAATTCCAGATAAATGAGTGAACTTACTGCTCTTGACTGTGCATCTTGGAGCCAGTCATGGAGTTTTAGCTATAGGGAGAATGATTATAATTTACCCTTAATCAGGAAAAAAAAAACAAAAACCAACTTTGAAAAATATACTCTCTAATTTTGATGTCTGCCCCACACAGATTCAGGGGTTTTTAGCTTTTGTTTCATTCATGTGTACAACACATTCCTGCCAGGAATCTCTATCATAATGAGCACTGATTCTCAACTGGGAGGGAGTTCAGGGCTTGTTTGTATAGGACAGAATCCCTTTGGAGAGCCCTGATAGTCCCTCTCATGTAGGTCTGCCTCTTATTTGAGAATTACTGTTCCAGATTAAGGAACAAACTGTCCAATATAAGGAAGCAGTCCCTCTGGCCAGTAACAAATGCCATGGAAAGAAAACTCTTTCCTCGGTCGTTTTTTTTTTTTTTCTTTCTTTCCTCCCTGTGCTCAGTTTGCCTCTCCACGAACTCAGAAGACTCCTTGGGGGAGGATCTGAATAGATGGGCACAGAAAGGCTTTTGCCAACAATCTCAGAGCATTAAGGGGCCCAGCCACATCAGCTCCTCCCTCAGGGTCCCTCCAGCACCTGGAGGAAGGTGGAAACCCTTTTCCCACCAGAGTCCTGTGTTTTGTTCCAGGGTCTCACTGTGGCACCTCTCACTAATAAGGAGGCCCATGGGGGCAACAGTTACTACCGTGATTTCACTGTGTTCAGTCAAGGTGAGGGGCCAGTGTAAGCTGCTCATTCATGAGTTCAGTCACAAGGTTACATTCTCCTACTTCCCTACAAGTTGAGTGCCAAGGCAGCCTACCAAATGCTCCTGAAGTTGCCTAACAGCCTTTCCCTGCTTAAAATACCTAGACTTCTAATCCTCTCAGATTCATGTGATGGTATCTGATGGTCCCAGAACATCAGGAAACAATCCTTTGTACACACCCTTTGTTCACAAGATGGTCTACTGCTCTGCCTTCCTGTAGTCTCATAAGCCTTCGTGGAGTAGATGCTGCCTCCTCCTATTACTGTGCCTGTGTGAAGCTGCTGCCACCCCTATTTCTGGGAAAAATCCTTCAGAGTGTGGTACAGCCTCTAAGTGCTGTGTAATACCAGCTTTTTGTCTTTAGCTTTTATATGTGATTGTGCTGTCATTCTGTTTTAAGGTAATGGATCAGTGAACTTGTTTACAATGTGGTTATTTTCTATTAAATTTAGTATTTAAAAAAAATAATTCAAACTGATTACAAAGTCAAATCACAAAGTAAAAAGTAATTGTTTCAACAGTGACCTATGCCATCATGAGAGGATCTAGGAACTTGGACTGAAAAAAACTGACATGGAGAGGTTTTGCAGGAGATAATCTAAATGTCAAAAGTGGGTTCTTAGGATCCTAGATATCCTCACCATCCCCAGCAATGACTTGTTGTGGAACATCCTAAGTTGGAAGTTCTTTCTCTCCATTTGCTGTTGTTCCTTGCTCACTTCCACCAAGAAATTAAAAAACAAACAAACAAAAAACCACTGCATAATTTAGGGGTCGGGCTGATGCCATTATTCAATGGTTCCAACTTTTCTCACTTTCTTCCATGTCTGCAAGTTAGGTACTAATGAAGCTTGTCAATATCCTGGTAATTTACAAGGCAAGATAAAGGTAACTGAATGGTTTTTGTCCTTCACTAAATTAAGAAGTCATCCAACTAGTGAGGAAATAGGACCAAAGTGGCTTCCTTGAGCTGTAGCAGACAGTTAAATATCTTAGAAATCTGAAGAAAATTATAATAGGTAAATTTAGTAATTATACAAAATAAGATTTAAAATTCAAAACAATCCAACAATTATAATAGATATTTATTTAAAGTAATACATTTTCAACTTCGACAAGTTCTAAATTGTACATTTCAGGTTTAACCAACTTCATAAAAATTCTTTGAGGAAAGTTGAAGTCAGATTTCAACTACATGGTTATTTCTTTGCCCATTCTTCTCTCTCTTTTCTTTCCCGAATAACCTCTTTCAGGTATGGTTCAAGGTAGAATTTATCCTAAAGAATAAACATATACACAAATTATATGCTATCACCACATACTGATATACACCAAGCACTTACTAATCATAAATAAACCTCAACAAAATCTATTTTTATTTCTAACTTAAGAAAATACATTCTCAAACTGACCAAGAAGAGTCTGCCTTCCTAAAACACAGATACCATCAATGAGTTGCTTGGCTATATTGTGAACAGAAAGTCTATGAAAGAGAAATAGAAATGGAAGTCCAGATGCCTATGCCTACTTTCAATGCTGCTCAGAGGGCAAAGATTTGCTTGCTTCAGAGTCCTTCTGGAGAGTTAGAGGGGCATTCAGCGGGCTGATCACATGAACATCACCGATTTGGTCAGAAAGCAGTACAGAGGGAAACAATGAGAAGCAGAAGACATGGGTCTATGTATTGCTTAGTGATTTTTTATGACAGTCACGTCACTTAAGTTTCTGTGTGCTTCTCTCTGAAATGGAGTTAATATTTGCTCTATTAACCACACTGAATTCTATAAAGATACATGATAGAGCTTTAAGAACTCTAAAGCACTAAACCAATGAGTATGTCTCTCTGTTTCTATACCAAGCCCTTAACTGTCAAAGTTATGAGATACATAAAAGCTGCGCTACCTCCTCGTATTTTGTCCACTGCTCTTTAGGCAAGATCTGCTGCCTAATGGTCAGATCCAGCGCTCTCTTAATGCGAAACATCCTGTCATTATAAAGGTTTTCAGGAAGTCTTTTTATGGCTTCCTTTACATCATCATCCTCATATATTGTATCATCTCGCATTAATCCTATAACAGAAAGAAAGTTAGAATGAATATACAGCTCAAAAACAGAACATTTTTTAAAATGGATAAAACAGCTTTCTTACTATAAGATTTGCGTGAAATATCAAGAGTTAGATTATGATAGAAAATGTATTTCATACATATCAATGGGATATTTAGTGGGTTTTTAAGCAGTATTGCGGAAATAAAATCTACTGCCACAAATCCACATTTATATAAAACATACTTTTAAATATTAAAATATTTATTGATGTGGGCCAGGCATGGTGGCAAATGCCTGTAAGCAGCAGCCTAGGAAGCCGGCAGGGACCAGGGATGGCAGTTCGAGTCCCACTCAGGGCAACATAGCGAGACCTAGTTTCAAAAATATAGCTGGGCATGGTGGCGCATGCCTGTAATCCCAGCTACCTGGGAAGCTGAGGCTGGGGATTGCTTGAGTCTGTGGTACCCCAGGCAATGTGAGCCTGTGGTTTCAAGGGTAAAAATAGTGAGACCTAGTCTCAAAAAATATATATTGATGTCTTGTTCTTACACATTGATAAACCAGTGCTACTTTCTTATACTTTAAAACTATGATTAAGGTAATAAAGAATCTCAAAATTATAGCAGGTTAGGGAATCAACAACATATAAAAATGCTTTCATGAAGCTTCAACAAAAGATAAAGTTCATGGCAAATTATAAAGTTGTGAAAAAGTTCAAGCATCAGATAATGGTAAAGAGGTCAGACTATTTTGTCATTTTTCCCTGCAAAAATACAACGGTCAGAAAATAAAAACAAAAGCAGTTACTCACCCAGCTTATTGAATCCTGCAGCATTGTAATACCATTTTCGGAGACCCTCCAGCCACCGGCCTGATGCTGCAACTGATTTTTAACACTGTTAGTAGCTATAATTCACCTATGCTATATGAATGGTGTCAAGGAATCAGTACTCTTTTATCCTCCCCATCCCACCACCCATAGAACTAGTACTCTTATAGTGATCTTGCTAAAGAATGCAAATATGCAAAGGAAACCTCCTGTTAAAAGTATATATACTCTATATATTGTAAACAGAATTTGCTTATTTTATCTATGAGCAAAGGGTAACACAATTGGCAGCTACTCAAAAGCAAATTCAAATACCTATTGTACAAAAGACTTATAGGCACAATTACTGTCACTTCAACCTTTTAATGACAAATTTCCCATGTCTTCATATTCCTTTGCTACCATAAATTAAAGGGACAGGAAATGGAAAAGGGACTCAGAAACCGTGTCATTCCTAGTTTCACAGATAAATCTTCTTGGGAATTAAACATCTAATATAAAGTTGTTTTTAGAAAAATAAATATCAAAGAATCAAACACACTCGCTGAAGACATATAATTTGTCAAACATTTACCAGTGATGGTGATAAAGATTAGTGGTCACTGACATTTGACATTGTGCCAAACACTACATCTTATCTGCTTCATCTACTTTTCCCCACAACATTCCTGCCGTTGCAGAAGAGGAATAAATTATCCAATCCACGAATCTAAAAATGAGAGCCGGCAAGTGAGAGGGTTGAGACCTCGTTCGTTTTCCGCCACAGCACACAAGCAGAATACTTGCAATATCTGTCAAATTAAAGCAGTAGCAAATTCTTTTTTTTTTTTTTTTTTTTTTTTTTGAGACTAGGTCTCACTATTTTTGCCGGTGGAACTGCAGGCTCACGTTGCCCGGGGTACCACAGACTCAAGCAATCCCCAGCCTCAGCTTCCCAGGTAGCTGGGATTACAGGCGCGCGCCACCACGCCCAGCTATTTTTTTTTTTTTGGAACTAGGTCTCGCTACGGGCCCCAGGCGGGACTCGAACCGCGATCCCTAGCCCCGGCCGCTTCATAGGCTGAAGCTTACAGGCACGAGCCACCGTGCCCGGCCTCGTAGGCAGTAGTAAATTCTTGAACGTCTCTCCATCCCCCCAAAAGTTCGAAGTCACTTAAGTAATTTCACCATTAGTGAGGGTGGGGAGAAAAGGAACAATCCTCTTTCAAAAGCGATTCCAACTTGCACCGCTGGAGGGCAGATGTTGGCAAAAAAAATATTTTTTTTCAAAAGCGAAATGAAGATATTCACGTTTTCAACACGCTGTCAATATCTCTAGCGTCCCACACCGTAGTGCCTACAACTTAAATACAAATTGCTTCACAGCTACAGATCAAGCTGACGTTCTAGATTAGCCAAGGTTAAACTGAAACGTCGGGTTACCTTTGTTCAGCAATATTTACCGGTTTGCTAAGCGCGAGGGTTGAAATGTTTCCGATTCTACTTCCTCACGTCACTTCGCTTTAGCTATCTTAGCCTAAAGGGAAACTATAAACAGCTCCTCGCCACACTGGCAGATTTTAGGTTAATGTTGGCGAGAAAGCCCGGCGGCTCACAATAAGCACTCGACTCATCCAGGTTCAAAGTCATTCACTCGTTATCTCTTTATGCCCTTGGATTCGCTGAGGCCGAGGGCAAGTCCCGTCGAGCATAAGCACTGGGAAGCTGGAACGCAGGGATGTCGGAGCCCAGACCAGCACCATTACCCACAGCGGTTCTACATCACAACCCCCTGCCCCAGTCCGGGACCCAGCAGGAGGGCGGAGGGTAAAGACTGTATTTTAGGCTGTACTGGAGCTACCACTTTCCGCAGACCGCAAACCCGGCCGCTTAGAAGAGAGAGAAAAAGGAGCAAGTTGCTGAGAGAACAAACGGTTCAGACCCACGGTGCCCCGTGAGGAATGAAAGCAATCACTTACCAGCTGGCCTGCCCGCCATTTTGACCCCAGACCGAAGCGTTGCCTCCTGGGTAAGTCCTGAAGGACGCGCTGAGTTCGTGGCGCAGACGCCTGACGTCGCGTCGCGAGGCAGGGAGTCTTCCGCGCAGGCGCAATTTTGGTAATCTAGTTAGAGCACCTGCCGTTCGCTCCTCCCCGCCTGGGTTTGACCAATGCAAGAACTTGGAATTAGGATTTAGCACCTTGAACCTGGATATTGCTTCTGATGAGCCGTGGAAGTCTGGGGAATATTAATTGTGCCATTTATGTCAAGTAATTGTTTTACAGTTATATTCTTTAACTATAAATCTATAAGGTAAATACTCTCATTCTCCCTTTTGTAGCGAGGGCTCAATTGAGACTCAGAAATGTTGGATAAATTCTCCAAGGATAGAGCTAGGGATAGTACAGATTCATCCTCCAGAATCGGAGAATTCAGATCAAACTTTTGGGGACCTTGATTATGGAGCAATATAATACACCCCTAATCCAGGAGACATTAAAACTCTGGTCACATGGTTATTTTAGGGTAGGGAAAAAGCGAGACTAATACCCAATCAAACATGTGTGGCATAATCTGCTTCAGTTTTAAGGTAAAAGCTCAGCCCCAACCTATTATGTCTAGGGCTTAAAAATACATGGGCAGAAAACCATTGGAATACTATTAAAGACTCAGTTACCGGTCAGTCTCTACAACCGCTGCTCTGTTGGTTCAACTCAGGCTGCTTTAACAAAATGCCATACTCTGATTGTTCAGAAAACAGAAGTTTATTTTTCTTACAGTCAGGAGGCCAGATGCTCAAGACCAAGGTGCCAGCATGATCAATTTTGAGTGCTCTCTGGGTTACAGAGTTACCATCTCGTTCTTATGGCAGAAATAGAGAATAAGGGAGAAAAAGGGAGAGAGCTCTTATCATTAGTGTTGATACTTATTTTATTTTACATCGTTATGGACTCTGGGATTCTCCCACTACCTTATCCCTGTGAATTATCCATGGTCTTAACCTTTTGTGCAACTCCCTTCCTCAATTCCCTCCCCCCCATGCTCTAATTTTTCTTGTCTGTTTTCCCTTTGTCCCTAATAGTAAGAATTTATGTCTCTACCACCTTAAAGTTGGGTGTCCCCATATGACATTTTAGCCAAGGAAAGCTAAGAGTTTCTCACCACTTCTTTTCCCTTCCTCAAATTGGCCTATACTCCAGATTTGGCATTTCCACCAATGTGGAAGTTTCTGATACCGTTAGATGTGCAGGACAGAGACTTCTTTGGTTTTAAATCATGTCAAGTTTTAGGACTTCATTTCAGCTGTACAGCTAGCCTATTCTCATTGGTATCAGAGGGTTGTTAACACGGGCATAATGAGGTTCTGGGCAGAAGTATCAGGCAGGACGACCCATACTTTGTCTCCTGGTTATACCTTCTTCCTTGTTGCTTCCTGTGTATTGAGCTCATCCATTAGTGAACCCCATGAAGGCATGTATCTAGGCCATACCCACTACTGTATTCAACAAACTCAAACGTGTGTTGAACAATTGGCCCTACAGAATTACAAATACAGCATCTTACTATACTTTAGGACATCTGATATAGCCCACAACAAAAGACCTCCAAAGTTCATATAAAATTTTCTTGAAGTTCTGGATTCATCTGAGTAATTCTGCATCATGTTGTCTGCTGAGGTTGGAATATCCAAGATAGCTTCTTTACTCATATGTCTGGTGTTTAGATGACATGGCTTGAACTGCTGAGGTTTGGCCAGGCCTTTTTACCTCCAACTCATTTCTTCAGTAAAATCAACAGACCTATCTACCTAGTGGCTCAGGATTCCAAGACAAATGTTCTAAGAAAAGTCCTTATCAGGCTTGTTAGATAAGGTCCTATGGATCAGATCCCATTGGTTCAGGCTCAGTGTGGGAGGCAGGTACATACAGGTGTGATTCCACCAGTGTAACTGTCTATCAATCTTGTGATCCTAAGGCAGTGTACAAGGCAGAATGCCACATCTGACGAATAAGAATCAAACTCAGAGATTACCCATGATTCCCTAAATGGTAAATGGAAAAAAATAACATATCAATTCATGCCATTAAATCTTTGCATAATGGCAGTCACAAGTTTGCTATGACCTTTTACTATGTCTCATTGCCTTCTACTTACAAACTACTTTTTTCCTTCCTGAATCTCAATAACCAACTATGGACTACTTTTCAAGTTTAAATATCTGTGTTCTGGAATAAAACATCCTAAATGAAATATGTTTTGTAGTGTTACCCAAGTTTGTAGCAAATACTAGATAAATAATTTAGTATGCTCCAGGAGTGATGAAATCAATTTACCAGAATGACAACACACTAGTCTAGCTTAGAGTAAACTCAGTCTTTCTCTAAGCCTGCTAAATTGTCCTCTTTTTTGAGAAGAACGGAAATGGTTGAGTCAAGTCACTGGGAACATGTTAAGAAAGACCTACTTGAAAGAATGCCCAAATTTATAATATTTCCTATGTCAAGTAAGTCCTGAGTCATTTATTTAAAAACATTTATTCATATGTACATTCACTTTATGCTATTGTTAACATTTCTCAAAAACTAAAGAGTTTTTAAAAAAATTTCAAAGTCCCGTAGTGAGGCTTTGGCAATCTCTTCACAAAATATTTCATCAGGCACAGACACTAATTTGTCCAAAGAGATGAAGTTAGGTTTCGCTGGATCATACTGTGCTCTTCCTAAATAGTTAAGAAACAAATGTCTTTCTTTGACTTTAAACAACCTTGTATTAAATACCTAGAAAAGAAAGAAAGGTCACTATGGTTGAGTACCAAAATTTCTTCTGCTAAGAAATTCTGATTAAAATATAGAAGACTTTATTAACTTTCCTATTTTTTCTTCTTTTTTTTAAAGTCCTGCTGCTGCCTCTGATTAGTATAAAAATGAAACAAACTTGAATTCCTAGGCAAGTGACTATGAAAAGTATGCCATACCAACCTCAGTTAGGTTAAAACTTCCAAGAAGTAGAGTGGCAGCAACTTTAAGAAAAAAAAAGACTCAGAAGCATGCTAAATCAGAAGCAAGCTAAATCCTTACAGCTGTGTCATCAGTATGTTGGGAACATAAGTCATGGCTAAGATGTACTTGTGAACAAGCAGATAGTGTAGCTCACAAGGTAAAGAAAAGGAAATTCTGATAAGCTGATATAATTATGGCTTTGGCATACTGGCAAATTGGACCTGTTTTATTTTTTGGAACAAGATCATTACAATATGGCTTGCTCATTAATGAACTTAGACTGTGGATCCATTGCACACAGCATTTAAAGGATTTTTACAGAAAGTGACCTGTTCAATTTAAATTAGATTTCCAAAATGCAAAATCAGGAAAAGGCAAAACTACAGGGAAACAGATTTACCACTTATTTCTCCTCATATTTTCCTGTGTGCTGAAAGTTGTAAGCTTTTCACAATGATTTACTTACTCCATTTGCTAGATGTGTTTTTTTTATAAGATGGGTAAAATATATATTAATACATCTTTAGAACTACAATGCATTTGGTCCAATTCCTTCAGAGATAGCCAGGAATTTTCACAGGTGAATAGCACTGTGTGCAGAGGGAGCCACTGTGAATGAAAGGTAACAACAGCATTTACAAAGAGGGTTGCATGCTCCTTACCTGAGGGAACCGGACAATGATGTGGTGGGGAATGCTCATCACATTGTGCACGTAATCAAAAGTCTCAGTAAGTTTCCTTTTATTTGCAGTTAACATCTTTGGGATTCTAGTGATCATATGTTGGATTTCATTACGTTTAAAACCTAGTTCAAGTTGATAAACCTAAAAAAAAGTAGAGCCGCTATGAATTTTGAATAGAAAGTTATTTTGGTACTATACCAGAGAATACATTGGTTCTTTTAGAATTTAAAATTAAGAACATTCAAATCTGGAGACAGTTATGTCAAAGCCCTTAAGGGATCAGCTTCTTTTTTGTGGGCAACCTGAATTTCAAAACTCTTTCCTGAGTATGAGCCTTTCACAGTGATCATCATGAAGCTCAATAAAAGGGGCTCTTATAATCATGAACTAGAACAATGGTGGCCTGGAAGGCCTAACGGTCCTGTGCCACATAGACCCGTACTAGGGTTTCCAAAGGGTTTGAGCCTCTTTTCCCAAGTACACCAGCATAGATTTTATCTAAAGAAACTGTATGTCAAAATTCCGGAGATGATAAAACTTCACATCCAAAAGTGGGTTAGACTTAATTCCTCTTCTCACCTTAATTCCTCTCCTCACTGACAATCCACTGCTCTTTTCACTAGATCAAAGAAAGCATCTATTAAATGAAAAAAAGCAATTTCTCAAAAGCTTAAAGTTGTCCTACCTTCATATTTTCTTTCACAGGTTCCAGACTTCCAGTTAGTAGCCTTGGGAGACGAACTACCAGATCTCTAGTCTATAGTTAGAAAACAGTCTTGCATTACTATATATGCATATTTAAGTAGTTTGGAAAAACAAAGGCATTACAAGGAATACAAAACTAAGACTTTAAAGATGATCCAATATATACAAATACATACACGTACTACTGTTTGAAGAAAAAACAAATATTCAGAACATAAACTCAAGAGAACCAATTTGATAGAACATTAGGAAATGATACAACTGTGTTTAACTTAGAAAGGTAGTTTATACTTATAGAGAAAATGCCAGGCATTTATAGGATTCATTTTGGCTAGGCATCTTTCAGAAATATGAGATTTAGCAGTTATAAGTGTAGCTGACATGGAAATACACAAATTCTCCCTATTTACCTTCTTTACACTAAGTTCAAGTTCTTTCTGAAAAAATCCCAATCTGTTATCCAGTCTTTCCACTGAAAAATTCAGCAGACATGGTGCATTTTTGACCATCTGTGTGATATCTGCCTTACTGAAATTTTTTGATTGTAGATAAATCACTCTAGAGAAACAAACAGAAAATTATATGTATATATGATATATATTTACTAGTATCATGACCCCTCCAAAGTAACAACTTTAAGAGGCTGTTACTTTTTACCCCTTCCTCCAAAAAGGGTAAGTAAAAACATTCTATAATAATGACCCAAATCCAATCATAGATTCCCTTTTCAGTTAATCTGACTTATTTTATTACTTGGTAGATAACTTTAAAAAAAATTTTTTTCCCTGAAAACAAAAATACCTCACAAAATTAAGAAAAGAAAATTCACATTCTTCTTACAAAAAAAGACCCTCAAGAATGGCTAAAATTGAGCAACGGATATTTTTTGTTGTTGTTACATTTACTAAGTATATATTTTCCTAAGAAATTTTTACTTCAACATTTCAATATATAGTTTGTTAACAACTGAGAAATTTCCTATTTCTGGGAACCAAAATAAAGTAGTAAAATACAGGAAGTCTGGCTATAAAATAACAATGATTTTATTTAATCTATAAAAACACAAGTTTCATTAATGCCTAAAAAATACTGGGACATTATTATTTCTCATCAGAAAAACTACCCCAAAAAACTGAGAGCCAGATAATTATTGATAAAATTGTAATTTGAACTCAGGTATGTCAACATCTAATGGCTATGCTATTTCTACACCCTGTATCAGAAATTATAGTTTATTCTCAAATGACTATTACTCCTTTAAAGCTATCCTTTTGAGGTCATGACTGATAAGAAAGAGCATAACTCGTCCCTGACTTTTTCTCAGCATGACTGAGAAAAGACTGATAGGAAGAGCAGAGCTGGATATGTCAGATTCAATTCCTTGGAAGCATTCCCTTTCCCCCTCTCTTTACAATAGTTTGATGCCTTCCTTAGAACTGTTCGATGTAGGAATGAAATTTGTATTTCTTCCTAATATAGAGAAAGGCACTGACTCTGATGGCTCAAGTATTTCCAAGTTCTCTGATACGTAGTGAGGCTCAACACTGGTGTGAAAACAGGTTCAGGGAAAAAGACTAAGGCAGACCAGTAAGGAGCTTGCTGGAAACATCTGGGTGTAAAATGATGGGAACCTGAGATGAGATATTCAAAGTGAAGAAAAACAGAAGGGCATTGGCTGATGTGAGAGATATAACGTGGCAGAAATGTCAGGTCTTAGTAATTTACTAGATTAGATATGGATGATGAAAGAAGAGAAGTCAAAGTTAGCCATATTTCTGAATGGCAGAACAGGATGAAAGTACTCCCTTTCAGTGCACCTGGGAATATAGGCAAGCACTGATATAGCTACGGTGAAGGTGAACTAAAGAGAACTATAGACCAAAGAACTACAGAGAGAAGGTGAACAAATACTCTGTCATGTTGTCTATGGTGATCCCAGTGGTAGCAGATTTTCATCTCAAATCAGTACTATCTCACTGTACTACTGATAGCAATATCAGTACTATTGAGTCTCACAGAATCAATATATTCTTTAAATTTCAAATGAAGTACAAACTTGTTTATAGAACTATTTAAGAAAGAAAAAGGAACAACTAAAATTGCCAACTTACAGAACTCAATGACTTAGTCATTTATTAACAGATCATTTTTAAAAAGCCATTCCAATTCCCAAAAAGAAAGTTAAATTTAACCTAGCAAGAAGTTGAAAGCATAAAAATGTGTCATTGAATAAAAATGTTTTAGCTAATTAATTCTGATCAAAGATCTACAAAAAAGATCCATGACATTTCAGTAGAGTTCTTACACAGTTGAGAATTAAAATGTGATACACATATATTTCCTTCATAACCACTGGGATTATTTGAGAATCATTCTGAAAGCCCTACCTGGTCTTAAGATTTTCAAGGTCTTCAGAGAAAATAGCATAGTTTTTGGTGAGGAATTTTCCCAGTTGGTTATCTTCTATTCCCAAATCTTTAAGAAACAGGAGTATTTGCTTAATGTCTTTTTCAAAATCCAGTCTCAGCAGGTGATTGGCTGCATCTGGGTGTTTTTCTATCTTGGACAAATCAACCCCTATAATAAATAGCAAATACTGTTTCAAGATAACCACTCAGCTCAATCATTGAACTTTAAACAAACAGAAATCCAAGAAATTACTGATGTAGATCCACAATCTAGAAAAAAAAAAAAAAAAAAAAAAAAAAAAAAAAAAGTTGAGATGTGCACAGAAACACCTAAATAATGTTAAACAAAATTGGTTGCAGAAATCAAAAAGAAAACACAATATTTATTTCAAAGCCATGTATAGAGGAATACAGTGCATTTAGGGGTAAATTTCTACCCTAAAATTGGCTAATTAGTATTGGTCTGGGATCATCCATTTTATCTGTTTATTGTTTGAAGGATGCATATAAGCTCCTAAAGACCTTCACAGTAACTCCTTAACTAAAAATACTGCAGAGTAACAGATCTTAAGAATTATTGCTTTCTTTGAACTATTATTACGTTGTTTAAAAAGTGTAATTATGATTCCCTCTACAGGGGAATAAAATCAACCTTACTGTTTGTTATCTATAGGTGTTTAGAACAGAAACAAATACCTTGAGAGTTCTTGAAATGACTGCTTATAACAGGGTAAATGTATACATCCTTATGTACACAATAAAGCAGAAAGTATACAACCTTTATCTTTTACATAGCTTACATAATCTAAGTAAATGCGACAAAGGGCAAGAAAGAGAAAGTATGAGAAATCAAATTGTTAATTTAAAATATTCTTTGGTTATAGAAATAATTAGATGTGAGCACTAATTAGATAAAAAATCAAAGTAAAATTAAAAATTATCATTAAAACTGAGCGTAGTCTCACTTTTTCATCTTTTTAAAAAATAAATTATACATGAACAGAACAAGCCTGCTCCTCCTCTTTAAACATTTGAAGATAATCTAAAACCTTAAGTCTAGACCCAAATTTCATACTTAACAAAAATATTTCTACAGTGTTAAAGATAACTCTCAAACTGACTTTTAGGTGTAGTATACACTCTTAAATATAAAAGCAATGAAATAAAATTCTTTAGAGTGCAATCCTAAAAATATAATTTAAGTCTATTAATTATAAACTCATATTTTTTCATAGTAAGCAGGTGTCTATGGAAAGAAAACTAGATTACATGCATAGAATGAAGATCAGAAACAGTTCTCAGATGAACTAAAAATCTAGCATACAACAGTAATGGCATTTCAAATCAACAGAGAAAAGATGGTACTGTCATTAAAATATAATGAGTCTATCATCTATTCATTTGAAAAAATTTAAGAATTCTTTTATATCTGATGCAAAATTAATTTCAGAGATTAGTAATCTAAATGTGCACTAACTGAAACTACTAGAAGAAAACACAATTAAAATAATATTAATTTTGAATAAAGTATAAAAGCCCTGCATGGTTTCTCTATGATAATTATTTCATTGAAAAAGGTCTAGAAAGCTACCCAATAAAATGACAAAATCATTACTTTTGGAAAGTGGAACCAAGGGTATAGAGAGGGTTAAGAGTTCTTTTATAATATTTGTACATTTAAAAACTAAATGTAATTATTTTTTTGTAATTAAAAAATAACTAATAGAAAAATAAATTACATGACTGGATGGATAAATAAGATAGAAACTACTTCCAAAAATCCATGATATAAGAGGAAAGGATTGCTTTAAAAGTAACATAAGGGTTCAGGCTTCAAATGTAACTGAATATTCCAGCTAATATGTGCTTAAGTGTCTTGCTCAGCATGAGCTGTCACACCCTGGCTGTGCTGAAACAGAAATCCTGAAAAGCTTCTTTTTAATAGCAATAGGAGAGAAGACTCTTATCAGGAGAGCACTCTGCTGTCAGCACAAATCACTGGGGCTTCCACAATTTCGTTAACTTGGAAAAATAGTCACTGAATACATACTATGGAGCAGGTACTTCTGGTAGGTTCTGAAAATTAAAAAAAATGAGTAATCTATGATTCTGCTCAGTCTCAGTTAGCTTATCCCATCAATTCAGTCAATATAAACATTATCACCATATTTAGTTATGGTTACACATATTTAGTATATCATCAGGATCTTCCAAGCAACAGATATTGCCCTATAAAGTTCAAACAGGAAGAATTTTAATGAGGGAACTCTCTCTGGTCTGACCAGAAGCAGTAAGGGCAATGCTAGCACTAATAGATCATGGAGAAAAAAGTATTGCCTGAACCCAGAGAGAATTGGAAGCTATTAAGAAGGGCTGCTCAGTAGGAGCTGCTGTCAGAGAGCAAGGCTGTTATATGACCCAGAGCAGGAAGGAACAGGGCAAAACTACTTCCACCTGCCTCAGTTCTCCTTTTGTAGGTGCCTCTAACTGACTGAAGCTGCCTAGACGCCAGCTGGCAAAGGAGCGCGATGCATAGAGGCTGGTCTCTTGGGATACAGAACAGGCAGAGAAGGCAGAATACAGATCTAGGAAGCAAACAAAGAATGAGAACACCTGGGTGCTCAAAATACTGTCTGATAATGCACCCCTGGTTCCTCTCAGGCACTATCAGTTACATTACTTCTGAGACACGCTGTCCAAGTATTAGCGTGTTGAAGCATATTCCAAAATTCTAATTATGCTGTAAATTTAAAAGTATGGACATCTTATGCGTATCTGTTTCACCCACACTACCCATCCAGAAGAATGGGAAAACTGTTACATAAGGAAGGCGACTGCCTGTCCTGCTGGCAGCATATATCATCTTTCTCCCTCCTTTGATCCCACAGAACATTAATTATCTCTCATGTGGGACCTATCACTTTACCTTTCATCCCTCCTTCTAGTTAGTTTACTTATGTGTGTTCAGCTGCTTCTAAAGCTTTGAATTTTTGAGAGCAAAGGCCATACCCATATATATATTATACTCGCACAAGGGCACAATAGTGTTATATAGTGCTAGGAGTCCAGAGGAGGTTCACTCTGGAGGATCAGCGAATACATTTAGAAATTACTTGATCTTAAGTTAAATTTTCCAGTTTTGAGACCTGGTCAATCCAAAGGAGGGAAGTGGCAAGTACACACGCTAAAAAGGTAAAAGGAAGCCAGATTACAAAGATCTCTGATCTTAACCATGGGAAAGTTTTTTGAAAGATCTTAACTAGGTCACTGACATAGAGCTGCATTTTAGAAAGAACATTAAAATTAGAGCATTATCAGGACAATAATGCTGATAAGAAGTCTATCAAGTCAGGTAGTTCCAAACAGTGAAAATGAGGACCCAAACCAAGGTAGTGAGTGCAGAATGTGAGAAGTGATGAATTGAGATAATCCTTCACTTATTTCTCTCAATTGCCCAGCAGAAAGTGGGCGCATTATTTGAGCAAATCAAGTAAGAGATGTGCTCAGAGCAAGTGATAATGAAAAAAACCAAGGTTGCAGTAAGGTGCTATACTGAAAACAAGAGAACTAAATAAAAGTTTGCAGTGAGATTCCTTGGGTGCCATCAATGATCTAGTTTTAAGAGTACTGTACCTGCCAATAAGTTAAGGTAGTTACAGAGCAGGCTTAGAGAGAAAACATCCAAATCTTTAAATAAGGATAGTGGTAGAAGGTGAGGGTGAGTAGTTCGAGAATGGAACTAATACATCATCTGACAGGGTTGGCCGTATGAAAAACTACTGAGAGGCCACTGGAAGGGGAAAGAAAATGTAATACAAAAAATGAAAAAACTAGTGAAATTTAAAAATAAAAGATAATTACTAATTGTAGGAAAATAAGAAGTTGTACAGGAAGGAAAACTATTAAAGCATACTTCTTGGAGTAACACAAGCAATATGTATAGTCACAATGTAATAATCACCAACTAATGCTTTATCTAAAAATAGTTACTGTAAATAAAGAAAATAGGGGTAAATATGTGTGTTATATACAGGAGATAACTGATTTCTAAAATGATGAAAGAAGCAAGAGTAATATTAACAATTGCATTTCTATGTTTGACAGCTAAATATAATCAAAAAGGGCTACAAAAATTAAGTAATGACCCCTGGGGACTAGGATGCAAAGTCAGAAAGGACGAAGCAGGTTCGTATGTCTAAGTTACTTTAATACATGCTAATTTAAAAAGCCAAGAAATAAGCAAAGTACTAGTATGTTACTCACACTTACCTATATGCACTAACTTCTGAAGAGTCTCAGAATGATCTACATAGTCTCGAAGTGTAAATGAACTTGGGGGCAATGGAGGGTCTGCAATGATTTGAATGGCCTCTTCATCGGAAATGGGCTGCAATGGAGACAACGGAGGCAAATCATCCAGTTCTGTGAAACCAATCATGTGGAAAGAGAGAAGTTAGTTAGCTCTCCAATATGTACTCAGCACTAATTCTACAAAGACAACTTCTCTATTGTTTTTCTTTTTAAATCTTGGGTTCATCTCAGATCTTATGTAAAAGGCCCAAAATTCTATCTTAAAAGGCTATTTAAAGACATCAACTACTATTCCTCCAAGAGCAGACATTTGTTGGTAAGTTCCTATTACAAAAGGAGAAAGTCCTATACGGACTGTACAAATTCCTTTCTTTTCCTTCACTTTTTTTGGGCTCTAAGCATGTCTTGAAATGGCCTAGCAGGATGTAAATAGGTAGCTTGTTTAAACTACTAATGCTGTACAGTTACCTTTAGTTGAGAATTACCTTCTAAAGATAGTTCAGAATCAAAGCTGGGTAGTGTTTGTGTCTTCTGCGCCTGCTGATTCAAAGACGGAAGCAGTGCCCTCTGTGCATAATTACTCTCTTGCCTACTTGAGGTGGGAGACTGGCAACTATTCCATGAGGATGTCCTATATGTCTTAAACCCCCACCGGAGAAAGCAACTGTCAGAGGACAGATGAGACTGAGCAGAAAAGCCATATAATAGGGCTTTTCCTGGTCTTTGAAATGGTTTTCTGAGATGTGCAGCACTGATGAAGGTACTCAATTTAACTGAGCTGAACCATCTGGATAATTGTTGGGTGGACAGGGCCATTTTTCTTAAAGTAGCCTACAAAGAAAATAAATCCAACCATTAAAAAAGAGAAACATTATCTAAATATTTAAAATAATAACAGATAAATTGATGTTTATTTTTTAAAATAAAAAGATGTCTTATAAGTTAAAAACAAAAAGCAAAATCATCATGCAAGAAAACACTTAAGCATTTGTAAATGCAATAATTTCTGCAAATTTTAGCATGTAAAGGAATAAGGTGATGTAATTAAGTGTTCCTGAAATTTACATTGAAGGACTTTTAAGGAGCATATTGCTCATCGAAATAGCACTGAATTATTCAAGGACACTTTATGTGTATAAATTAGTCACAAAATAAGCAACATTCTGTCACAAATGAAGCATCAAAATATTATCATTGCTATATAGATGGTTGTTTCTTGCTTCATCCTCAAGGCTAAAAAACTGATTATTTCACAGATAAACTTGTCCCTCAGAAAGGGAACTAAACAAAGCCAGTTTTGTTAAATTCTGTTTCACTGGAGTAAAAAAAAAAAAAAAACCTTCTAAAAAAAAGTCAAAACTCACCAACAAAATGAAATGACAGAAATAATATATAATCAGAAATATCTGTATATTTTGTCTGAAAAGGTAATTTATAAAAAGTTTATCAAGAAAGGCTGTTGCTACTTTAAACTCTAGGAATAAAAAGGTTTTTTATATTTAGCTAACATAGTTACATTTATAATTAGCCAGATAAAGCTGATGGATCTAATTTAATATAAAATAAAGAGTCCTTATAAACTACAGCATGTAATCTAACACGTGGGAAATACAAATGTCAGTCATTAATATTGATTACACAACCAAAAAGGGATAAATTCTGGTGAACTGTTGTGTTCAACTTTTTTGCTTTATTTTTCTACACAGTGGTATCCTAATCAGGAACTTTATACTCTGAATTAGACCAAACCACCTCCTCTTGGCCATCTCTGGTTTAGAGAAATCTCCTGAATGTGATTCATAAAAGGGAAAGTTTCAATGTCATTTTGAGATGATTTTAGAAAGGAAATTAGTAACCAGCATTGTAATAGGTGGTTTCTGCTAAAGTTTGGTAGGAAATGAGCCTCCAAGTCTATCAGGTTTTCTCTCAAACCCACAGCGCTCATTCTCTGCACAGCAAAGTCAGAAGGATATAAAACTGGACCTCAGAGATGCCACCTTGACAAAACTAAGTTCTGTGTCTTGATCTGGCACAATGGCTAGTCCAAGCTGGGGGTTCAATAACCATTCTTTAAAATGCATTTAAAAGCTAAAAGGTAAAATATGGTAAGGTCCTTCTTTTTACCTTTTTTTTTTAGAGACTAGGTCTCGCTATGTTGCCCAGGGTTGTCTCCAACCCGCAGACTCAAGTGATCACTAGCTTCAGCCTCCCAGGTACCTGGGATTACAGGCGCACGCCACCAAACCCGGCTAAATAAGGTCCTTAAAATCCCTCCCTGTCAAGCCTAAAATGTTTTTACTTCTATGTCTGTCTAAGCACCTCGCCCTATTTTAAAACAAACTTCGGAAATCCCAAATTCACTCTAAAGCCTTTCCAGCTCAAATTCATCCTTCTGAATTCTATCCAGTCGTTATGCCTACAGTTTAACATTTTATCATGCCGTTTTTATGGGCAAGCGCTCCATCTTCTCTACCTCACCATCATCATCATCTCCTTGCTCTTTGTACCTCTCAACAAGTGATTGTTCGTTCACGAAGCCCACTGAGGACCACTCCCTACCTCCACCGTGGCCCAGTCTACAGCCTTGCTCAAGTCCTTTGGATGGGATTTCTTTATCAGTAGCCGCCAAGGTTAACTTATCTACCTAAAGAGTATTCAAGGGTGGGTAAGGCATTTGCAAAACAGTCTTCCATCGCGTCTCTTTCATCACAGGAAGATCTATATCCTACCTCGGTAAGGCTAATAAAAATGAACCGGGACGCGTAAAGGAGGTGGGGGTCCGGACGGCCCCGTAATAAGGGGCCGCGTGGTGGACTTGGTGCGCTCCCCGGACCCTTTCCACCAGTGCAGGCAGTTCCCCACACAGAACTTCCGCAGGAAGCCACTCGGCCGGTCGGGCCTCCTTCCCGATGCCCCGCGGCGCGCGCTGATAAGCGTGGTTGTGTTTTAGGCCCATCAGTGGGGGAGAAACAAAACCAGCCTTCTCGGGTTGGGCCGCGCTGCCCTCAAGGCTGCGGCACCAGAACGCGGCCTGCACGCAGGCGGGTCGCTACTGGACCCTCGGCCAGGGGCTCGGCCCTCACGCCCGGCAGTTCTTGCTTTACCTGTGGCGAGGCCTCGTGGTCTCTTCCGCGGTGGCCGCTCGGCCGGCCCTGCAGCGCGGTACCCTGAGGCCGCGCCGCACGCCCGCCGGTCGGTCGGCCAGCCGGCGCCGCCGCCACGCTCCCTCACCCACGTGGGCAGCGGCCGGAGTGGGCGAGACCATTCGCGAGCCTGTATGGGGGGCGAGCGAGCGGCGGGCGAGGGAAAGGACCGATCAGGGGCCGTAACATTTTATCTTTTGCTAGCCACGCCCATCAGGCCTTTCCCACAGGAGAGTCTCGAGCCAGCCAGCGTCCACAGCGGTGCCTCTTCCGGAACACCAGCTGAGGCACAAGCAGTGGCGACCCCTGCCAAAGCGTTGTGGGCCGCGCCGCGACCCCGCCCTCCCGCTCCTGTCCTTCCCTCGGCTGCCAGCCTGAGCTCCGCGCCAGACCCGGCCCTGCTGCCCGGCCGCCCGCCTGCCCGCAGCGGCTCGTCATCTCGGGGGTCCCAGCCTTCACGGGCCGGGGCCGCCGCCGCCGCCGCAGGACGGGGAGGCGGGCCATGGCATCTTGCGTGGGGAGTCGGACCTTAAGCAAAGATGATGTGAACTACAAGATGCATTTCCGGATGATCAACGAGCAGCAAGTGGAGGACATCACCATCGACTTCTTTTACCGGCCGCATACCATCACCCTGCTCAGTTTCACTATCGTCAGCCTCATGTACTTTGCCTTCACCAGGTGAGGCGGTCCGGCGGTGCAGGGGGCGCGCCCTTGGGCGGAGGAAAGAGGTGGGTTGGGAGGCGGTGGCTGAGAACGTGGCCCCGTGTGGTTCTGGGGTGAGGAAGCGGACTGGTGCACACGCAACACACACACACACACACACACGCAGACTCATTGCCCACGCAGCTCCCCCACCGGCCCGGTGTTTCAGCACACCCAGCTTCCTCCCCTACAGCTCCTCTGCTGGTGCTCAACCCTACCTTCCACCCCCACTCCTCTCCATACCTTTTTCTCATATGACGCCTCAGGCCATATCAGGAACTCTCACTGGTCTCCCAGCACGATCTGTCCTCTCCCCAGGCCCCAACCCCACTTTTAACTTCGCTCCCCAAATACATCACGACACAGGCCCCCTCCCCTCCATCCCCCATTCCTACCCAGCACACCGCATGAATCATCTATGCACCACTTTCAGCACATAGCACTACACACTGAAAACATCTCAGTCCACAGCGTCTCCAGGTACCATATCCAGGCCTAGGACACAACACCCCTTCTGGTGGAACTCGTCCAGCGTTCAGTATCACCTTGCCCACATGTGAGATGTGTCCACAGGCTTTCCAATGCAGCACCTCCCAGATGCAATGCACACAAATCATCCGACATAACCCTTCCCCCCAGCCTCAAACACCACAATACAGACTGCTCTAACCACACCTTACAGTAGACCTGTCTCCTTCCCCCACAGTCAAGTTTCAGATGCCTGCTCACTACACATCATATAGGGCACACCTTGCCCCATTCATCACCCCACATACATGCTGAAATGAGAGATCCTCAAGCAATTGTAGCAGCACTGGTGCTTAATGAAAACCCTGGCAGTGTTAAATAAAACACATAGACTTCACACAATGTAGCAAAAATCTCTTATCCCATTGAAAGAAACACACAGAGATGCTCAAAGCAATTTCAATGTGTATATACCTATGAATAGGAGTACCTAGCCCAACTCTTGACAGCTATATATGTGATGAGCTACCGTAACACACATGTGACCTAACCAAGGAAACTAATTCCTCTGGTTCATAATTATACACACCGTTATTCCTACTTAGAGTGGTTTGTTTTCTGAGTGATCCTCTTTAAAGAATGGAAAGTCATGCCTACCACAAGATTATGGCTTAAAAGGCCAACCCAGGGAAGGGCATTTTCAGAGTCAGACTGTTTTCAAAACTACCCATAAGTCTTTGGTTTATTTACTTATACTTTATGTGAACCACAGGATCCACATTTGCAAAATGGAAATGAAATATGTATTGATTTATGGGGTTTTAAGATGACATGGCGTTTTCCCCAAACCTTTACTAAGCACGGCACATATGTGTGAATGCACCTACCTGGTACCTGATGCACACTTCATGTCAGTGACTTCTCTCCCAGTATTTTTATGCAATGGTTCTTAGTCTAGGTCAGCAAAAAATGTACAGAGGTTTATTAGGTATATTAGAGGTATATTAGTACAAACACTGGGTGAACTTCTGATATTTAGTAGGTAGGAATTAAGGATGTGAAATGTCTTAGGAAATATGGGAAAACAGAGAAAAAATTTCTCTCTACACACATTTGTGCCTGTGCACATACACAAATACCAGTAATACCTCCCTTGGGAATCACTGCAGTTTTCCTCAAACTAATAATATCACATATCATGGTTGTTCTTTACCTCCATATCCATTTGACTCTTGGTTCTTTTTTTGTGTTTAATTCCATCAGCTTACCTAAAGGTATAAAACTTATGTAACAACTACTTCTAATAGTTGAGGGATATAAATACCATTATCATCTGCTAGTGCCATGTATCTTCTGCTAGATCAGACCTTTTCATATCTGACTGAAACTGTTTCAGATTTTGGAGATAAATATGTTTTGTCCTTCAATATAGGTTACCCTTTCATACTTCAACATCTCATCTGGTTTTACCAGGAATGGCGATTTACCCGCTTAATTTTGCTAAGCCTGGTTTCTTTATCCGTATGTTTCTTTTTCTTTATCTGTAAGATGAAAATATCTAATAATACTTCATACTGTCATGTGGGTTTGATTCTTTTTGTTTAGATGATTTGTGTTTAACTCAGTACATGACAAAGAGTGCTCGTGAACATTAACTTTTGTTATTATCATCATTTCATTGTATACTAATGCCTTCTAAATATATTTGTCATTGGTAAGAATGGAATATGTTCTGAGAAAGGAATAAACAGCATCAGAAAAATGGACTTTGCTTTGCTTGGACAACATGTATGTTTTATATAAATTTCAGTTTAAATTCATCTCATGTGAAGGTTGGCCATGATCGTTAGTGAAAGAGAATAGTCTATTCCTACCTGCTCCTGAGCCTGGCCAACTTAGGTTGTCCTCCTGTTCTATCACCTTTTATTTCTGACTTTTCATTCACTTTTTTAAAATAAACTTGCCTCTATCACTGCCCCCCCCCTCAAAAAAAATTAGTGGAAGAGTTCATGAAATAAGAAGAATGATTATGGTATTTTCTTTTAACTAATGAGAAGCAGGAGTGAACAGTTTGTTTCACCCTTTTATCTTTAATATTATTTTAGGCTCTTTCAGAATAGATGTCTCTTCCTCTTTTGTAACAGAAAGTCACATTCTTCTGGAATTTCCCTTTTACAACCTATCCTGACTAAGCAGTTAATAAATATCAGTAGTAAAGATATAAAAAAGAAATATGAATTTTAACTGCTTTAAAAAATATAATCTGAAGCTTAGACTTTGACTTTTTCAAAAAAATGGTATTGATTCCACCAATTTCATAGATAAATTACATATTAAAGAAGTAATTACTAATAAATTTTACCTTATATCAAATCATAACTACCATTAAATTAGTACTGTACTTCACTCATCTTACTCATTTTTATAATTTGTGATTTTTTTTTAATTAATTAAATTTTTTTTGAGACTAGGTCTTGCTATTTTTGCCTGTGGAACCGCAGGCTCACATTGCCCAGGGGACCGCAGACTCAAGCAATCCCCAGCCTCAGCTTCCCAGGTAGCTGGGATTACAGGCATGTGCCACTCCACAGCTATATTTTTTTGGAACTAGCTCTCGCTACAGGTCCTAGGCAGAACTCGAACTGCGATCCCTATCCCTGGCCGCTTCATAGGCTGAACCTTACAGGTACGAGCCACCGTGCCCGGCCATAATTTGTGATCCTTTTAGTGGGACATTACAGTGATAGCTCTATTTTCTTTCCCAAGGAGTGAGAGTAATGACTTTGTGCTGTTTTGTGATAATTATCTTCAGCTTTACTTTTTTTTACAGGATGATGTTAGTTTGATGATAGTTCAGTAAAAGTCCTTCCGTAAAACCAAAGCTGTCTTAAAGTGTGTTTCCCAAAGAATCTGAAATAGAATGCTTTCATGGCTCTGTATTGTGAGAAACGATGACTGGGTCACCTCATGTGCTGCAGAAACACAGCAAGAATGTAGGATAGTGAAGGATTAGATACCTCTCACTGAAGCCTGAGACAAGTTTGGATTAGTCAAGTTGTTCTTTTGTTAAATAACAAAGTAGGCCAACTCACTGTTAAATCATGGTGTTTAAATTGCCTATTGCTATCATTATCATTAAAAATAAAACCAGATGCTGTTGAGTCTTTCTGCCTAATATTTCAGAAAGCTTATTTGCCACATTTTAGAACAAACATTTTTACAAATTAAATGCTGTGGCATGTGTCTTATAAGTTTGTTTAACCAAAGTGGGGAACGGAGAAACTTTGTCTTAAGCTCTGGACATAATTAATTATTACTGAGATTACCTCTGTTTATTCTGTGTTCAGAGGTTGGTAAACTTGGAGGTTAAATGGACTTTGTTTCAGAAACTCAAACTTTAGATTTGTAAACCCCAGAATCTACTAAATCATGTCTTTAGCCACCTATGCGCCCCTTCGATGCACCTGAGAGTCCGCGAGTGACTCCAGCCTCGCCAGTAGCTACCTGTCCAACAAAAATTGTTGTTTCGATAGTAGCTTACACCCCTAAAACTTGTTGTACGTAAGTGATCATCAACTCGTCTATACTAGGTTTTCCTGACACAGGACTAAGGAGGCAGATGAAAGTAGGCAAATGGGTACTCTTAGTTTCCTAATTTTTATTTATTGGTACTAATTTTTACTTCATTTCCCATAATGGTTTTGGAACTCCAGGTCTTCATCATATCACTGAGTCTTAGTTCCAGGCTTCTGTGTCACTTCCCTCCTGGATATCTGCCAGCCTTCCAATCCTTTCCCTTCAGATCATATCAAATCCCATTAGAAAATATCTCCTGATTCTGCTGATTCAGTTGTCTCAGACCTGTTTCCTTTATGTACATCATGTTCTGTTTCTTCCAATCACAAGAGGCCTGAATGTCCTTGTTCCCTGACACCCACTATATTTAAGTGATCTTGCATAGCAACTGTGTATGGGGGTCAGACCACATCTGGCAGGGGACAAAGAACCCTGTGTTAGATGGCCCATTTAAAGATGTCTAGTTAACAGATATCTTAACTTTTCTCCACTTCCTAATTAATTATTTTGCTTATTGGATTTGAATAAGCATTTTTTTACATTCTTTCTTAAATTTACTTCTGATATCTTCAGTCCCTTTTTAAGATTATAAACTTTTTGAAGAGAGAAATGTGTCACATATTTCTTTGGGTGTCTTTTGTAGTAAATAGTACCTGTATGATGTCAAATATTTATTTGATTTAGATGATGCTTTACTGCAAATAATTTATCTCGTGATATAATTCTTATAACCCAGATTTCTGTAGGGAAGTTAGCAGGTACTCAGTCTCAACAAATCCGGAAACCTCCTAGAACTGTTTCCTGACCCCTTGGTCTGGCATCCTGTCTAATTCAGTTCTGTTGGCCGCATACAGTTCAATAAATCAGCAGTTTGTATTCCAGTCAGCTCAGGTTCCACCATCCTGGAGTTCATCTAGGTTGTCTTCCCAGGTCTAATAAGGCCTTTTTAGCTTTCAGAACTCTTCTCCTCTACCCATATCCAGCATAAGCTTAGTAAACCCCAACCCTTGGCTTCCAGACCTTGACCCCATCTCCTGGGAGTTTATCTTCCATGCTGCTGCCCTCATGACTTTTTGAATACAAAACCATAATCCCATCTGTCCCCAGCTGTCGTCTATTATTGCATCCCCAAATCCTATAGGAAAGTGCTAGCTGGACTCTATGATCTTTCATTATAGAGAAGGCCTACTTCTCTGGGCTTAATCCCATGCTCCCCTCTTACTCCCCAAACTCCCCTTCCTGGTCCCCTGCCCCACCCAAGCAGGTCCAGACAGCTCACCCACCCCACACCCAAGTTTACCCACCCCACACCCAGTCCCAGGCTGCCAGCTCACTATGACAGGAAAGCATCTCCACTTAGAGTGCATTCTATCTACCCAGTGCACCTTTACAGCCCTCCTGGATGATCCCCTTCCATAACACCTTTCTTGATTATTTCAGGAAGCACAGAGGAAGAGCTGTTTATATACTTCATATACCTCTTATTATATCTGTCATATAGTGATATTTGTTTCTATATCAGTGTCTTGATACCTTATTCATCCCAGGGTATACACCAATTAATACTGCAGGAACTGAATACAAGAAATCACTTATGTATAGGATCACTCATACATAGAAATCACTCATGTATGAACACATCACTCTTCTATTTTAGCTGTATCTCAGCTACCTCTAATTTTTTATAAATGACATTAAAGTTATCTGCAAAATAATATAAAGCTAGTATTTTGTAACACACTGGTCTAGCCTACCTTGCAACCTGGGTCTAAATTTTCCATTGAGAGAAAGGATCCTTAAGTAGTGACCAGCCTCATAAACATGACCCTACTTACGCATCTCAGTTTCAGGGATTCATGAAAAGGAAATGAAGGAGGAGAGGAGCCAATCAGCTTAGCAGTCATGATAAAAGCTAGACTTCTTTTCTGCGTGGCCCCACTGCCTTATCTAACGACTGTATGTAAGTGAATGGAGTTCACTTAATTTTCCCAAGTCTTTACCCCATGCCTGTAGTCAGACATTAAACAGGCTCCGAATGCAAACTTTTTTTTTTTTTCTAAACTCAGGACTGTCCTTACACTTTTCCTACTTTGTAGAATATTTTGCCTTCTCTAGTCGGTACCTGTACTTATTTAAAAACAGTGTCCACCAGAAGGAGATAGATGTTTGAATATGTGTGTGGTCTCCCAGCACAGAGACAGAGAAGGCCTTGTCAGGAGCCTGTGGGCTTGGGCTACTGTTGACTCTCATATTGCCTGATATTCTGGGCCTGTTCAGCTGGAGCACCCGGCTCATTCTGGCTTCCACTATATTGAATGCGTGCTACGTGCCAGCCATCCTGTGGGGCACTGGAGGTACCAGGAGGCGTGAGATGGGAACTGTGCCCTCTAGAGCTTAGATTACAATTGTACAGTTACCATCAGTAGATATTTTCTTCCTATATGGTCAGGCATACTCAATAGCTTCAGGAGCACCTTCTGAATTTAAGACAAGGAAAAAGAGCTATTCTGCCCTGAGCACGTTGCCCTGAGCAGTCTGTCATATTGGTCAAAGGAGCAGTAGTTTGACCAGAGCCAGCATTCCAGAAGGCCTGGCACCTACTTGAATTCTGTCTCTATTTGTGTGTAACTGGGTAAGATAAAGCAAGAGTTTATTTTCCTCATTCTTCAAGTAGAGATAATACTCCTCCACAAAACTGCAACAGTTAAATAAAATGCCAGCTGGGAAAGTTCTTTGGAAAGTTCAGAGCCCCAAAGATTGAAACATTTGTCATTTAGAGTTGCAGTAAACCTAGGAAAGAAGTCAGAGAGCTGTCACAACATCAAGCCTGAAAACGTGAAGTCCTTTTGTTTTTTTTTCTAACTGCAGAGCAAAATGTCTTAGTTGACTGGGACTCATGAGACCTAGAATAGTTGAGATGAGGATTTGGGCAACCTTGACTGTAAGTAGTGATCTTCCTGAAAACTAGACTATGTCACCCCCTCCATAGCTTTCAGGAGTTGGTAACAACCCTCTGAATAGGGGATTAGTTATTTTGTTTCATTAATTTATTTTGATTTTCCTGGTTAATCAGAGAATGTTCTAGCAAAGGAAAAACTCTCTTTTAGGCCAAAGCTGTGCTAAGATACTTGATTTTATGTTTCATTGTCTCTTTCGTTGTTTCATTGTGACTCATGAGACATACCTGTCTTCTCAGTCCCCAGCACAGTACTTCATAAATTGTTAAATAGATGAAAGAATACATGAACATAAATAAAAAAACATACAAACATTGTGAAATGCTAAAATTGATCTTCTGTGTCAGGCACTGTTTTTAAGTACTTTGCCTATGTTATATTGTTTTATCCCCACAACAACCTGGTTAGGTAGAACGATTATCATACTGCCTGTACTGGGGAGGAAACCAGGGCACAGAGAAGTTAAATAATCTGCTCAAGGTCACACAGACTAAGTGTTGAAGTCAGAATTTTGACCCAGGCAATCTGACCCTAAGCCTTGTACTCTTAGTCTCTGCACCAAAATGCCTCCTAAACATAGAAAACTTGAATTTTGGAGCCAAGTCCCATCAGTAAAATGCAGATTATGAATGTTAACCTCTGTTAGGATAATTTGAAGGTTGAAAGCACTAAAATGCAAAAAACAGCCAGCTTTCTGAGCGAGGCATAGATAGCTAGTTCTTGTTTCCTAATTTGGATTTTCTGGAATCAGTTTGTGGTCCTATAGCCTCCGCAATCTCATTGTTTTTCATGATGAATTTTGGAAAAGTTCTGTATACTTCAGTGTATGGTTAAGTCTGGATTATAGAAAGAGAGAATGAACTCACACCACGTGCTAGAAAATGACCAAGTTGTGAGGGGTGGGGGGTGAGGGGTTGGGCAGTCATATCAGCCATGCTTTGGGTTTTCTCTTCACCCATCTCTTCTATAAGACTAATTTCAGTTGCCCTGGGCATGCCCTCTCCACCCTCAAGAGACTTTAGTGTGAAACTTGGGCCAATTGTCTGATAAAACTGAAATTTCTTACAAAGTTCACCCACAATCTTTGATCACAGAAGCTGATCTTTCTGTAGTGCGTATTTTCATTTTATCTCATGACCTTGTTGTCCAGCTTTGATAATTTCCAATTGGACAAATATAAAACTGCCAACTTTTCAGGGCCACTGCTATTTTATTCATATTCTTAATTCACCTTCATTTTTCTACTGAAACTTGGTCATCCATTTGTTCCTCTTTAATAAAGTTGTTCAAAATTTACAAAACTGTGGTTTTGTTTTGACTAGGGAGTAGTAACTCAAATAGGGCCTGATATACTGTTACCATTTAGTTAACAGTTCATTTAGTTACAAAAGAACATATCCACATTAATTGAAATCCAAGGTATACCATAGCATATTTGGTGACAAGTCTCTCTTCCCATTCCTCTTTTCTCTATGGAGAAAACTAGAGTTATTGTTCTTTGGGTGGATTTCCAGAGAGAGTCTATGCAGGTTAAAAACATGTTGCAAGTTGCATATACTCACATATCTCTTTTGCAGTTGCTTACTATATACCCACTGGCCTGCAGCTTGCTTTATTTATGTCATTTAATGATATCTCTTAAATCATTCTTTTCAAGTTAATTCATAAACACTTTGTTCTGTTTATGACTGCCTAGTATTTCCATTGTAAGATGAGGGTCAAAAATTGCATCATCAATCCTCTGTTGATGACTGTGGCTTGTTTCCAACCTTTTGCTAATACATGTAATGCCACTGTGAGCAGCCTTGTACACATGTCATTTTTTGCATGATCGAGGGTATTTCTGTGGGGCAAATTCCCATAAATAAAATTGCTGAGTCACAGGGTATATGCACTTACAAATTTAATATTGCTTGAAATTGCCTTCCATTTAGGTGGTTTAGATTTGTACTGTCGCCATGTGTAAATAGGCCTGTTTACCTCTTCATATCCTCACCAGCTCACTCATTACATTTTTGCCTTGGTCATAAGATAGACTGAAAATAGTCTCTCCATGTTGTTTTAACTTGTCTATCCCTAACCATCTTAAGCATTTTTTTTTGCTTGCATGAGAGTCATTGCCTTTCTCTGTGAATTATTTCTTCATATCCTTTGCCCTTTTTTCTCCATTTCTTTGTTTTTTATTGTTTTTGTTAGCAGATTTGGGAAATTACCTTTAGTCTTGATATGAATTGCAAATATATTTTCCATTTTATCACTTTTCCTTTGATTTTGTGATTCCCTTACTATGCTAATTTATGAGGTTTTTGCTTTGTGATTTCAGGATTTTGTGTTACGCTTTGAAAGATCTCCTGTTTGAGATTGTTAACGTTTATTTTTGGTTGGCATGGATTTTTAATTCTTCCATTATTTCTTTTACAATGTTTTTGCTTTTTTTCCACTTTTAACTCTTTGAATCATCTGGAATTTATTTTGATGTAAAGTATGAGTTAAGGAATCAGCTTTCTTCTGCTAGGGAATGGTTACTCATTTCATTTTGCTTTTATTTTGTGACTTTTAAATTGTGTGGCCTGTCAGGCTTCTTATACCACCCCTATTCATTCATTTAACATTAGTCAGATTGATTTTTGAGGACAGGTAATGTTTTCCATGAGATCACTGGCATAGGGGAAAGACCATCATCTTCACAGTCTAGTAAACCTGAATTTGAATGCTGACTGTGCAGCTTCTTACCTCTTCAAGCAAGGCGAGTTATATAACCTTCTGAGCCTTTGTAACCTTATTCATAACATGTGGTTGACAGTGTACCATTTTGCAGATGAGTTGTGACAGAGATAATGTTTATAAATAGTCTGTTCAATGCCTGCACACAGTAAATACTTAGTAATCAGGAGCTATTATTATTGTCACCAACTTTACCAATAGCAATAGTGTAACTGTAGTCTGAATGAGAACATTGTGTACCTACCCTCCTGTATGTAACCACTCTTCCCTAGAAACTGGTGTTCTAGATATTAGAGAAGGGGTTTCCCTTCCTAAACCAAAGGGTCTTTCAATTAGCTTATTAATAATGGGGCTAGCATTTCTAGGGCCATGTTCATAACCTATGAGCAACTATTTTTTTGTTTGTATCCATTAAAACAAGATTGCTCTTTGCTGCAAGAAGAAGTTGATCAAATTCTTAAGTTTTGTAATCAAATTTGAGAAGTTCCAGTTAACATTCTTTATTTAGCCATGGTGTTGGTGCTGTTTGACTATATGATAATCTAAAATATTTGTCTGTATTATCTCTTCTTTAGAACCTATGTTCAGTGCTGTCATGAGTCTGGAAATTATTTAATGGAATGTAGAAATTTAATAACCTAAACAGAAACTGAATTAACTTTTGTGTTTAAGATAACATGTTAGGACCTATTCCTTAACACGGTAATTCATTACTACCTTATTCCACACCACTCCATGTATTCTAATGCTCTAGAATTTTTTTTTCCATGCAAACTTGGTTTTCTTCTAAGGCTTACTGTACCACTTATTTTTCCTTCGATAATGTTTAATCTTAATGTTTTTCTTTTTAAAGCTTTTTCTTATTCTTTCACTACAGTTCTTTAGATAAACTCAACCTCCTTTTTATAACTTTCAAATTTATTGCTACTAGTCTCATTTCTTAAATATCTCCTTCCATTTTGTTCCATCTCATATTTCTGTCTACTCATCCTGCATCTTTTAAAAACTGAAATGATGAACTTCCATCTTCTGAGCTTCTCTGTAGCTATTAATAATTCAGAAAATCTTAGCTTTATATCTCTGTTCTTTTCTCTTATGTTTTACTTCTCTTGAAACCCAAATATGTACTAGACTTTTTTTTTTAATGTAAACGTCAAAACCTAATTCTTTACTGTTAATGTTAAGAAAACTTCCACTTGGAAGTTATATTTGATTTTATACAATAAATTTTCTCTCAAATGTATAATGACCCCACCATTCCACCAATGCCTCTTGAGTACCTACTACATGCTTGGCACTGAGAATACAAACTAATGCCCTGCTTTCAGACTCCCTCTTTCTATGGGGAAGGCAGATAGCATATACATTAATAAAGGGAATTATTTCAGTGCTGGGGTTATGGAAGAAATAGACTAATAAATTAGACATGGCCAGATTAAAGAGGGAAGAAGCCCATTTCCCTTCTTTATGATTCTTTTGCTTCAATTATGATTTTAAAACTTGTATTTTGTTTCTTGTGATTTTTTTTTTTGCTTTCTTGTGCTTTTAACCATTTTTACTGATACTTTGTTATTCATACCTTTCATTCATCCCTTAGGTAATCAGCTACCTATCTTAAGGTGTGATTAGAGAATCTCCTTGCTTTCCTTTCTTGTAATCATATACTTCCTTTCTGAACCTGATCATTTCTTTGCTTAGGTCTATATAATAAAGATCATCTTCAGTGATTCCTAAAACGAAGAAATTCCTCCAAAATGAACCTCAACTTTTGAGATCCTGGGTACTTTTATAAAAAAGAATGGTTATTCTTAAATACCGTCTCAGTAGAATGTGAGTTGTGCTGTCAGTGCTAATTGCCTTTTTTGTAAGTTCTGTACTTTGGTATGAGATAAGCTGCATTATTTTAGGACTTGATAGTGAATGTCATATAGTGTATGTAATGACTTGGCTCACCAAAATTAATAAATAGCAGTCCTGTTTTTGGAACATGCCACTCTTACTCCTTCTAGGTTGACCATTTAGATCTGAACATGAATGCTTAATGTTATTTTTTTGTTTTCAGGGATGACTCTGTCCCAGAAGACAACATCTGGAGGGGTATTCTCTCTGTCGTTTTCTTCTTTCTTATCATCAGTGTATTAGCTTTCCCCAACGGTAAGTAATGATCTGCTGTTTTGAGCCCTCTTGGTAGTTTTGAGATGTGCACATCTGGAAGATAAAGCAGTCTTTATCTAAAAAACTGAGTGTTGTGTGATGGTTCGGGGCGCAGAAAGTTGAGGCAGACAATCCATCCTGCTACATCCTAGCTCTGCCTTGGGGAAAACTCTTATGCATCTGAAAAAATCTTTATGATTGTTGCAGCTTCTCTTCTGTGCAACAGAAAACAGGTCCGTATACTTCTGAAAGGTTAACTAAATCAATGTGTGTTAAGTTCTCTGAATGGTAACTGACAAATTGTAAGCTCTCAATGAATGTCAGCTGTTCTTCTCGTAGCTATTTCTGTATTATTAGCTGAGTCATAAAATACTCAATTACTGCTCAGTAACGCCTTTTTTGCTAAACATAGAGTCAATTCCTTAGGGAGTATTACTTATGTAATTTATTCTCCTAAGTGATTTTTTTTTTAACGGTAGTAAACTTTGTTTATTATGAATTTGGGATACAGATTTCCCGCAGGTTAAAAGAGCAGTTAGGGATTTTATCCTTGCCCCCATTGTGTTTGGAGTGAGGCAAAACCTCTATTTAAGAAATGTATGGTGGTAGTAAGATTCTAAACCAATTCCATTGTGGTGGGGGGGGAGTAGTTAGGGTTTTTCCCCCACCAACAATTCTCAACCAATTTCAGGTCCTATGATTCAGTTCAGTACTGGCACTGTCTATCCAGAGATAGCATCGATTCTAAAGCTCAATCCCACAAGACTGCTTTCCATTTCAGATGCCAGTCACAAGTCTAGGCTGTCATCTTGGCTTCTGACTGGCTGGCTCTGAAGCAGAGGTTCCTATGACATGCTCCTTGGATTGATTAATCTGATAAGAGTAGCTCATAGGTCTCTGGAGCCAGTTTATTCACTGGATTACTGGTTTATGGTGAAGGATAGTAATCAGTACCTAGACAAGAAGGGGTAAGGAGCTTCCATGTCCTCCTCAGGCTCCAGTTTTCTAGCATCTACACATATCCACCAACCTGGAAACACGCTGCCCCTGTCCTTTCAATTTTTCTAGGTTCATACTTGACATAGGTGTGACTGGTGAACTCATTGGTCACTGGGATTGAACCTAATCTGTTGCCCCCTGCCCCAGGATAACCTTCTTATCTTGAGGTTAACTGTCACTGCTATCAGCCCCCATCTTTCCTTACTTTCCCTTGTCATTAACATAACAGAAGATACCTTGGGAAATTCTAAGAGTTATAGGAGTGTCTTCTTTAAGATGGGAGTAGACCAAATATATATTTCTTATAAGTCACAATATCTCATGTGACAACACCCTCACATTTCCCAAGATGGTGGCAGTGGAGTTTTCTGTATTTTTGCTTACCTAAGTAGGATGTGATTTTTTTACTGCTGGCATAATAATACTACCAGTAAAAGCATGACTATACCCTTCAGGGAACAAATTGTCCTAGATAGCTAATTTATTCAGGAGCTGACTTTAACTCTCCAACCATTACAGCTTTTAGATTAAATAATTTTTTGTTGAAAGCCTTTTAAGATATGAAAATCTGCTGTCTAAGTACAGGCTGCTATAACAGAATCTCATAGATTGGGTGACTTAAACAACAGAAGATTAATCCTGAGGCAGAATTCCTCTCCATCTGGAAACCTGTGAAATCAAACATTACATGCTTACAAAATAAAGTATTGGGACAGGCATGGCATAGACGTTCTCATTCTAAAAGGGAGAAACAGGAAAGAAGGAAGACTTGACTTGGCTCCCCGGCAAGCCTAACACCTAGGAAGGCGAACTGTGAGAACCTGAGTCTCAGGAATAATCTTTGACTTGATGCCCAGTGTCCAGAGTCCACGTCCACAGCTCTGTCCAACAGGAGTTGAAACCTTGACTCCAGTAGGTCCTAGTTCCATGGCTCTGTTAAACTTAGTTCTTGTTCTCTGAAACCAAGGGGGCAGCTGTAAGCTCCCTCTCTCTGTGATCCATACATTCTGGGGATCTGATGGAAATGACAGCGAGGATGATAACTGTATTGTCTTCAGGGCACTTCTTCCACTCTTTTGAAAGAATAGCAGCTGCTGGCCACCAGGTAGTTTTCTTTTCCTGAAGGGTCTAAGAAGTCGTCGATCTTCCCATTGGGGATTAGGAATTCAGTGAATTATAGGGTAATAATGTGAATGTTCAATCCATAGCACACACATACTTTATACAGCTATGACAGACATTGCTTAGTCTTTCCCCAGTGATTAAGAGTTCTTTTTCTTTTTTCCTTTTTTTGGAGACTAGGTCTTGGTTTGTTGCCTGGGGAACCGCCGGCTCACATTGCCCGGGGACTCAAACGATCCCCAGCCTCAGCCTCCCAAGTGGCTAGGATTACAGGCATGCGCCACCACTCCCCAGCTATTTTTGGAGACTAGGTCTTGCTGTGTTGCCCCGGGTAGGTCTTGAACCTGTGAACTCAAGCAATTCCTTGCCTCGGCCTCGCGCTTCGTAGGCTGTGATTAAAGGCACGTGCCATCATGCCCGGCCTGAAGTTCTGTTAATGCATAATTATTGGTGTGTGAAGCAAGAAGTTCATGATACAATAGATCATGGAATAAGGGGCTACTGACCCTGCCGTAGGATTAGTTTTCTTAGCTCTTAGAGAGAATAAGATCTTTTATTCACAGGTAGCTATACTTATGAAGGTTATTGTTTGAATACATTTGTTTACATTTTATAATGCAAAATAGACACCCCCTGCTCTTCCAAACCCCTAACCCCACCCCACCCCCCAAAAAAAGAAAGAATTTGCTTTATAGGAAAATCCTGCATTCCTGCTTTTTGGTTACTTAGAGACCTTGTATATTACTTAGAGACCTTGTATATTACTTAGCCCACCTCTTTTAAGGGTGCCATATCATAGTACAACCCAAGTTGTCACTTGCAGTGAGAAGCATTTAACACTCTGGAAATCTGGCCTTTTCCTACAAAGATGGCATAAGGATATAACCCAAAGCAAGGCATTGATGTGCTCCATCTCAAATCAGACACCAGCACATGGCGGGCCATTGACCACCCCCAAAACCCAAGGAAAGTGAGTAGGTCACCCTTTAGGTGGTGGTGACTCCTAAACTGCCCTCAGCCCTTCTGCCTTCTGTATCCTGTGAAGGTTTGCTGCTCACTTTTCTAGTCACCAGTAGATGCCATTCCATTATTGGTTTGTTTCCTCTGGTTCTTTTCTTTTTAGTTCTCTGTCTATCGTTGTCAGTCAACAGAGCATAGTAATTGCTCAAGAAACTGAGCAGTTTGAAGATACCAGGTCTCTTCTTCAAGTCTTTACCTTCCTTCACTGTGTGTTAATTGGTTGCTTCACTCTTACAGGTTCCTTTTCACTCTTCAAAGATTACTTTTTTGCCATTTTTTTAAAAATAAACTTTACTGTTTCTAAGTCTGGAGATACATTGGAAATCTGAGACAATTCTAGAAGATTGGTCTCTCAGTAGCCAAGATTTTACAGCCATCTCTTCAATGAAACCTGAGCAGAAGTTGGGTTAATAGATGTTTCTCTTAGAAGTTAATAGATGTTTCTCTTAAGATACCAAAGACTTGAAGGTTGGGGGATTAAATCTGTTAGATGTAACATTTGGTATGATTTCTATTATTTTTCTCCTTCTGTTCCCTAGTAAATTCCTGTAATCTTTTCAGTCCTCTTAACTCTTCACTCTCTCATGGTGGAATGGTCCTACTGTTTCAGGGACGATAAAAGTTAAAAGTTTGTTTCATGTTTTTCTTAGTTTGACTGTCTGGACCTTGTGATCTGTACAAAGAGGGGCGGCCCAGTGCTAGCTTAGCCTGCTGGGTTGATGACTGAGAAAGCTGAGACCTGTGGTCATCAGTTAGCCGGGAAATACCCACCTACCTGATGTTGCCCTGGTGATAAGGCCCCAGTGTTTTGCTTAGTGTTGCACTGGTCACAACTCATACTAGGTCTGTTGTGAAGTGTTTGATCTCTGACTTTCTGTATATTCTGCCTTTCTCTGTTTCTCTTCCTTCCCCTCTGTCTCTGACTTTTTTCTTCCTGAGGAGCATGAGTTTAGGGTCTTTGCTGACCTGCACCCAGTCTGCTTTAGGGCCTGCAGAAGGTGGGTAAGGCCTGCAGAAGGTGGTTTTGCCCCTGCTCCTTGTGGCGCAAATGCCATCCATGACCAGCAGTAGTAAACAGATGATTTGAACCTTCCTGCGTTTTCCTTTGTCTATTTCTGTGCTCCCTCTGTCTACCCCATGTGCACGCACGCACTCCTCTGTACACAGAATGTGCCAAAAACAAGGTTTCTGATAGATATGTACAAGTGGAGTGGCAGTTCCATGTTCTGTGTGAGAAGAGTGAGACATTGTCACGGAAGCAAGTACTTTGAGGGCTGCTCTTAAGGAGATGTATACATAGCAAAAACAGTATGTGACCTTTATTTTTTTAAGATCCATTTATTTACCCTTTTATATAAGATTAGCAAAATTGTAAGTTTTCCACATTGTTATTATTGAAGGTTTCCAAATTAGGGGTGACTTTGGGAGGCGCCAGTAGATACTGGGGGTGCTGGCTGGGCCATGGGAGAAGCTGCCAAGCAACATGGGCATCCCCTTCGGAGCCAGCACTCGAACTTCCAGGCTTTCCAGGAGTCTCAGTGTGGCTGGCTGCTGTCCTGGGAGGATTGTATATGCCTCTTCTTGCTCTAGTCTTGTCATCTGATTTCCCTTCTCCCCACCCATGGCGCATAGTCTCAAATTAAATGATGAAAATGAATGGGAGGGGGAACAGAGCCCAAAATTTCTCTTCCCCTTGAAAGGCGGTTTTGAAGAAGTGCCAGCAGTGGATGGCATTCCCACAGCAGTTCTGTTTGGGAAACACAGATGCATTTATCCTTGACCTAGTGAAGGATCCTGCATGTTTGAGTAAAGGGTTGAATTTTGCTGTATCTCTTTATTTCCTATGCGTGATTTCCCATATATTGTCTGTTGGTGGAATTGGTTGACTTCCAGCGGAAGGAGTCCTAGGAGTCTTTTTGTACAGAGTCAACACAACAAGGAAGGTCCTTGACTTTCGCTAGCAGTCAGCCTGCTTGCAGTCATTCGGACTAGAGAACCTATTTCAGAGCAGTGTAAAGAACAAGAATGTGTCCTTTCCTATGTGACAGGACATTTTGAGGTAGGGTACTTCAGAGTTGGCTAATTCAACAGCTTGGTGACTTGTGAAGAGCTGAAATTTCTTGACATCTTTCTACTCTACTATGCTCGAGTAAACTGCTAATGTGTCAATGTTCAGATGAAGAAGAAGTCATGTCTTCCTGTGTGTCTTTTTAAGAGTGAAGAGTAAAGAAATTCTTTTCTAGAAACCCATCACCTTTACTTCATTTCTCCTTGCCTAAGGTTGGGCCACATATCTCTTTTCCATCTAGATCCAAGGACAGAAAATGTACAGTGCCCAGAGGAGTAGGCACATTGTAGGTCTTCAGTAGATAGTTGTTGAGTGAAAAAAATGAAAGGGGAAGGAAATGACTCCCACTCGCCTGGAGTTGACCCCCAAATTACCAAGGAGAAGAGTGAACACTCAACTCAAACAGAATTTCGCTTGACAGTCAACAGGGTCAGTGGCTAGGGTTGATGGTGGAGTTCTTTCTTTCAGTCGTATAAGCAGACATGGAGGAAGAGACTCTGAACTGAGCGTGGGAAGGAGAGGGTCTAACATCTATGCCTCTTTTCTCTTCTGCCTTTTCCTTTCCCATTTCTCTTCTCTCATTCTCTTGGTTCCCTTAAAAATATTTTTGTAAATACTCAAGGATGTAAACCAATGACATTTCAATAAAAAAAATTAATTAATTAAAGTAAAAATTGTTTAAAATTTGGCTATAAAGTTGGAAAAAGTATTTTTAAATGCTACTACCTCTAGCTCTTCATAGCAGCAGACACTTGCTGTGTCATTGAAGTGTTCGTATGACCATCCCTATTATCACTGGAGTGAATTTAGAAACTTATTTGCATCTTCAGTTGGCTATGAAGTTTCTTTCAACACTTGACCTTCTAGTATACTATTCTAGCTTCTGAGGGCTCTCCTGAGCTGTTGCTCCCCTTTCTGCCCAAACCTTATCTGTACCCCCAGTGGCTGACCCACAGTGATCTCTTAAGAAACACATGTTAAATTAAGTTATGAATCTGCTAGGAAAAAAAGTACACAGATTACCCTCTTTCCTTTTCTGTCTTCAAAGAAACACCGTTATTTTTCTAAAACCATTTTGTGAAGAGTAAAATCTAGTATTTCTTTCATTCCTTGAGTTTATCTGTTTGTCCTCATTTGACTCTCTGAGCTGAGATAGTGCTAATCACATCTCCTTGAGGTTTGAAGAGGAGCCAGAAGGTTTACTGTTTCCTAAAAAAAAAAAAAAATCTGGGGTCTGAAATTGTCTAGATATGATTTTATTCATTTTTCCAGGTTCTCCTAGCAGAATGTAAACTGCAAAAATTAGTAATCAGATGCCATACAATTTGTCAATAGAGCTAAAAAAATAATAATCAGGAGAAAACAGGGACTCCGCAGGACCAAGGGAAGAAATATGTAGTAGTTGCAGAGACAACTTTTGGTTTTTGTGAAAAGAATTATACCTCCCAAATACTTGATCCCTCATACTTAGTTATTCGTAAGTATTGCTGACAAGTCAAGGTGTGGTCTCATTTCCTAACTTCTGAGGTCCTTCTTTTCAGTAACAGCTCTTCTCATGATGACAATTTACTTTCTATTTCTTTTGAAACCCATTCTATCTCTTCTGAAATGCTTTGGACTTCTTAAGCCTTTCTCAGATTCAATTTGCAAAGGCGAAAGGACATTTTTAACAATTTTTTCCCTGAGACATTGCAATGTAAATACAGAGAAATTCAGTAGAGATAAGTTAAGACTTTGCAAAACCAAAGTGCACATCCATAAAATGAAAAGTCTTCCCAGGTTCTGTGGTGACAAGGGCAATTATATAAACTGAGAGAAAAATGCCTTTGGGCTGAAGCAGCTAACTGTTAGGTGAGGCTCTGTAAGGCTCCATCAGCCCCAAATTCCTCAACATCCTGTCTTCTTATTTACTCATAACTCAGGGTAAGATAAGAAAGGCCTGAGCTCTGTTGCCAGAAGGCTGGTCTTATGGTATTCCTAGATCCAGTCTTTAGAGGCCTTTCCACTGGTTGGTGTGAGGGAATGCTCATTGCTTCCCTGCCTTTCTCATCCTTCCTGGTTTTTCTGACCACGTTCACATTTGTCCATTCCACACTGCAACAACTCTAAACACCACCCATTGCTAGCTTGCTTCTCTCCTCTCTCTTCCTCTCCTGACCAGGAGACAGTCCTGCTCAAACCTCACTTCTCTCCCTACCTCCATAGTGTGCTCTTCCCGACAGTCACTGAACTCTGTGCTCTCATGGCTTTCACCTGGGCACAGATGGAGTCTGACAGACTAGAGGTAGAGTCCTGTAAGCTTGGTGGCTCAGGCAAGTTCCACATGCTACCATGCTTGTATGTCAAGTGGGACTGATGGTAATGCCCTACCCACTCAGAAGAACTGAGATATAAGTGTGGGTGTCTCATCCCCCACCCACCCTGTCCACAGTGAGTGCTCAGAAAAGTGCTTCTGACTATTATAAATTATGACTGCTCTTTGGAATTACATTATTAATACAATTTTAAATATTGAGATGGTATGAAATTCTGTTGTAAGCCAAATAAAAGGTCATAAGTTTTATAGTGTTCCAAACACCTTTGTAAGAAGACTGGGGTCCTGTTGTGTCTGAGAGGTTAATTCAATGGTTTGGATGAAATAATACTTATAATCAAGCCACAACAATACAGCTGTCATTCTTGATGACCAGTCGAGAACCATCTGCCAAAATTCAGTGAAGGGCTTTTAGAAGTGAAGATTACTTAAAAGATGACAGTTTTAGCCATTAGTTTAGCCATTAGATGATTTGGAGAAAGTTAGCCATGTTAGGTTACCGTAAAGGGGATTTTGGTTTCTATTCTTCATCTGCTTTTCTGAGAAAAAAGCAGTAGAGAGGAAAAAAAATATGTAGGTATTCCTCACCTATTGAGCCTTTGCTTTCAGAATTTAGAAATTAAACAGGCTTGGATAAACTTCTTTATTGTCTGAATTTCCACTACTTTCCAGTCAAAACACAAACCAAATTAATTTGTATAAAGCAAGAATCCCTCATGAACCCAACTCACTTTACCCTCTAAACTCAGGAACTGAGTATTTCCCATAGTGTGTATGTGTGTGTATGTGTGTAAATATGAACTTCATTCACCAAAAGTAAGCGGTATAGTACAATTTCAGTGCAGTCCTCTTAGAAAGAGGACAATTTTAGAATGAGTTCCAGAATAAAAATGATAATGTTTGCTTCAGGCAGGTTTCCAGGTTGCAAGCAATAGAAGCTGACTCTGCTGATTAAAAACCTGTTCAAAGATACTGATGGAAGCAAGGAAGGCTGGGAAGCTCGGCCCCAGGCCAAGCTGGTAGCAGGAACTGCCAGGTCACCCAGGATTGGTCTAATGAGGAGACCCCAACAAGCATTTGCTATAGTCGTTCCCTTTATCACTTTGCCACAAACTTTTTTTGGGGGGGCAACTAGGTCTCACTATGTTCCCAGGGTACTGTGGACTCAAATGATCCTCAGACTCCCAGGTAGCTTGGATTACAGGCACCCACCATGGGGCTCAGGTACTTTTTTGAGATCAGGTCTCACTATGTTGCCCAGGGTAGTCTTGAACCCGCGAACTCAAGAAATCCTTGGCCTCTTGCCTCCCAGCACTTGGATTGCAGGTGTGTGCCACCATACCCGGCTTGCCACAAACTCTTAATGGAGCTGCCAGAGCCCCCTCCCTAGTGCTATCCTTGCTGGCCAGTGCCAGAGCAAGGGCAAGAGAGGGAGGAAGAAGAGCTCTGCATGCTTACTCCACTGTCGGCAACCTGGAGATCGAGTCTGACACCCATGCAACTGAAGGACCAAACCCTTGAAGGCTGGGCAACAAGTTCTGGCACCTATAGTTCCAAAGGTGTGGCAGCCCCGAGTAGATCACTAGAGCAGTGTTTACTGTTTGCCCACTTATAACCTTTCAGCTGGTGGGAAATCCATTGAGTGAATCAAAGCCCAACTTGGTTACTTGTTTGCTTCTTCAACTTTTTTGTTTTTAATGAAATAAAATAGAAGAGAAAGGATAGGCTCATCACTTGTGGGAAGAGATAGTTCGTCTTGTGGATCTTTGGTTTCCATTAAATGGAATTGATATATCTGCTATCCAAACTGGGTTGCTATTAGGTATTTTGTTCCCATGATCAAAGGCCACTGCACTGGCATGTTCCAGTGCCTCAAGGGTTGGTCTTTGTCTCACTCCCCACTTGCCTATTTCCAGAACACAGTAGCTTTCTCCTACCTCCCCTCCTCTCTTCTTCCCTACCCCTCAGCCCCTTCAAAATTTCACTTAAGGTGCGGTATGTACCAGATACACTTAAAGGACAGCCTGGTAACCTAGTTACTGTTAGAACATTGTTTCCATGGGAAACATTATAGTCTGACTTTTAAAGTTAAAACTTAAAAACAAAACAAAAAAAACTCTACCTCTGTTTGATTGGTGCCTGTTACTATTGTGAGAATATTTGTTAGAATGCAGATAAAACATTTCAACCTAGGCCTTCACCTCAAAATATTTATGTAGAAAAAGTTTGCTTCAGTAGTGAACTGTTTCATCTGTTTCTCCCTGTGGAGATCAGCAGAGGACGCTTTAGTTTTAGTCTCTGAAACCAGTTCATGCTAACCTTCTAATGTTCTCTCTGCAGGTCCATTTACCCGACCTCATCCAGCCTTATGGCGAATGGTTTTTGGTGAGTTACCCTATTAGATTTTAAAATATGTTCTATTTTAATAACTCCATTTCTACATATTGTTATTGCAGTTTTTCATACCACTCTAGAGAAAAGCTTTCACAAATCATTTTACTTTTTGGTGTTTTTTTTTTTTTTTTTGAGATTAGGTCTTGCTATTTTTGCCTGTGGAACTGCAGGCTCTCGTTGCCCGGGGTACCACAGACTCAAGCCATCCCCAGCCTCAGCTTCCCAGGTAGCTGGGATGACAGGCGTGCGCCACCACGCCCAGCTATTTTTTTGGAACTAGGTCTCGCTACGGGCCCCAGGCGGAACTCGAACCGCGATCCCTAGCCCCAGCCGCTTCATAGGCTGAAGCTTACAAGCACGAGCCACCATGCCCGGCCCTTTTTGGTGTTCTTAATAAAAATTTTTTATTAAAATTCTTGGCCATGCACACAAGAAAGTACTGGTGATGACTTAGATTCTCAAACATGTGAACTGTTTGACCTGCACTTGCCTGTCTCTTGTGCTGTCTCTAAATGTACCAGGATTTGAAAGGGAGGATGGCTTGTGCGTCTTTATGTTGCTCTTTGCTGATGCAAGTCAGGTTTCTCTGATGAACACGTCTTGTCTTGTTGGCATCCAAAAAGGACTGAAACCCCAGCCGTCTCCTTGGTGTCATGCACAGGGAAGGAAATCGTCAGACAAAGAGCCTGACTTAATGATAAGTGTCTAATATAAATATTAGATTATTTTCACTTGATTTCCAAATGGCTAAGTCACCTGAACAGACTTAAAATACATCTTCAGAACTTCACATATTGGCCTCAGTTGCCAAAAATAAGATATCAGAGACATTATTTTAGGTTCAGAAAATGTAATCCTTATGCAGCCAGCTCCTTAAAAATAGATATTTCACTCATGGCTGTTTTCCTTTCACCCTTCAGAGCTCATATGTGCAGCACTTTGATTTCATTGCTGACTCTTGCTTCTTTGCTCCTCAGGTCGCTGCGGCTGCAGACCCATTTCCAGAACACACACACTCTTGTCTGTTTTTTCCGGGGTTTCACAGACCTTCAGTCCCAGCCTGAATCCTGCTTTAAGAGCCCCTGCTCCTGACATGTTTCCTTTCTGTCCTAAAAATAATGATTTTGAAAGGAGGGAGGCAGAGTATGAAATTCATAAAAAATGGATGACCTATAAGTGCAAATCAGAGGAGGTTAACATACCAACACGCCAAAAGTGTGTGCTTCTGGGGCTCAGGGGCACAGAACTGGATGGTGGTCCTGTTCAGCCTCCTGTGTTCCCCTGAGACCTAGGAAAGAGGTCCCTCCAGGTTTTTCTCCAGCCACTGACATACATTCCTCTACAGCAGCTCATTGGGGATGAGTCCTAAGCCAGGTCTGGATGGAGTGCTGTGACCTAACATCATTGTATCGGTATCTACATGTTCTCCATAAACATTTTAATTCCATCAGCTTCCACAGAAAGAGAAGTGACAGAGTCACTAGTGTTTGATTTTCAAATCTTTCTAAAGTGTTTTTACATACTTGCCTTTCTCAAGTAGATCATTAACTTTTTTTTTAATGGGATGGTTATTAGGATACCAGTTCTGCTACATGGCAGTGATCTCATACCTGCAAGGGTGTACTTAACACGGAGTGTAAGACATGGCTGAGTGACCCTGAGCCACTTCGGACCTTACGCCAGTCACAATCAGTATTGTAAAATGTTATCTAGGTCATCTCCCCCCAACTCCCCCCCCCATTTGAAATTTGGAAAGTGTTCCTCATTTCATGTAATATAAAATCTGAGTTCTGCCATGGCTCCCAAGCCCAAGTTACTTCAGTGCTGCCCTGCTCTATTTCTCTTTCTGTGGGTCTCCCTGTCACATGCCAGACTTCACACGGTTATCTTTTTAGGGACCCACCTGCATGTTGTAGTCATTTCTCCCTACCTATGTACTCTTTTTCTGCGGCTCCTTCAAGTCTCAGCTTAAGCATCATTTTCTTGGAGCATTTCCAACCCATCTCAATCTGAGGTTGGTCTGTGCATCAGACTTTCCTCAAGACAAAGCTGGATTGTAGCTGGGCTGAGCTATAATACCAGTCTGCTTTAGCAGTAAGCAATTCGAGTCTGTGTCAGTGCCTGGCTCGGACCTCTGCTAAATAAGAGTGTGTTTTTTGTTTCGTAGGACTCAGTGTGCTCTACTTCCTGTTCCTGGTATTCCTCCTCTTCCTGAACTTTGAGCAGGTCAAATCCCTAATGTACTGGCTAGATCCGAACCTTCGATATGCAACCAGGGAAGCCGATGTCATGGTAGGTACTGGTGGTGGTGGGCTTGGAGAAGTTGGTAGACTCTTGGGTGTAGAAAGTGGTTGCTTCATATACTAGATTATCCTTCCTACATATTTTCTGTATAGAGAAACAGAACTGAGTCTTTGGGCAGGTTCGTGTGTTTGGGGCTACCTGCTTTCCATGCATGATAACGGTTCAGGGATAGCAATGACAGGGATGTCAGAGCCAGCAGGAATGTCAGAGGGAGTGAGACAGCCTGTCACCTGTTGGCTGTAGGAATCTGGACAACATAGTTGTTAGCTTCTTTCCTTTTTCATGAAGTGAGATACTATTTGTTATGGGAGTTGACTGTGACCTAAATAAAGGTATGCTGTCTGCGAGGCTGGCCCGATGGCTGGCACCCATGGAGTCTTAGTCACAGTGGCTGCTTTGACTTTGTCAGGGGCCCCCTCAGCACCTGTACTCCTTCCCCCAGCTCCAACACCAAGATCCTGCCTGCTTGCCTGCCATGAAGGGGCCAGTGTAAAAATTTTGGCCGTTACATATTATTATTTTTATTAAACCACAAATTTTGTTCTCGGCAAAAAATATTCTGTATTTTGGCCTTTAATGTTCTTTTACCCCAAATGCCAAATATTTGGCAGTTGTTGAAGAAAAACCTAATGTTGCTCAAAATAAAAAGAGGACAGGTGTTTGAGCCTTAAGCAGGTTTGCTTTGTGAAACGAGAAACAAAGCGAAAGGGAATTCTTAGAAGATCTGAGAAGCGAGCATTCCACCCCAGTTGAGATGGGTCATGAATGGCTTCCAGACTTCACTTTTACAAAGGCTATACATAAGGCAGAGGTAATAATACCAAAAGTTATATAAAAGTTTCAGGGAGAAAAGTCTGCTCTGGGGTTTCTTGCTCTGAGGACGTGGATGGTAGGGGCCGACTTGCAGCTTCTTGTGATGAGGGTTTTGGTGTGGTGATAGCAGTCACTGACTGGACATTGTGCTCTACCAGGTGCCAGGCGGGGCACTTTGTAGGTGCGGGCCTGGCCTGTCTTGCCTCACACCTGCACACTAGGCGTCACCACCCCCTTTATCAAGGAGGAAATAGATGCCTAAAATGGATATGTGTCTCACTCAAAGCCGAAAGTGGGAGGCCCCCTTTGACTTCAAACCTGCACTTTTCCTTTGGACAGTGCTTCAAGTATATAGTTAGGATAATAATAAGTGCTTTGATGCTCACAGGAGCTTTATGAAATGGAACCTGGGAGAAAGATCTCAGATCTTTCCCCCACAATTTTCTTGGGTTTTTGGGTAAATTGGTCTATCATGAAGTAAGCTGACTTGCAAGTGGATCTTCTTCGTTCTGATTCTCACACAGGACATTCGATCTCATAGTGCTTTTTGACAACTTGTTTGGGATTTGACATCACAGGTACAGCTGCAGTTCATAGTTACAAGCCCCAAAACAGCTTAAACTGGTTTGTAGCATCTAGTTTGAAGTGTTGACTGATGCTTTCTTGCCAAGTAAGAGGCTGATTTTAGATGCTAGAGTCCAGCTGGTGCAAGGGGATGACCCAGCATCTCCAGCTCTGATCCTTCAGCACTTTACTCTTCCTCAGAGTCATTTTTCATAGCTGGAAGAACCTGCTCAGTGACAGTTCCAGAGAAATGCCTTCCCTGTTGTGGGGTTTGTGGTAAGACGTACCTTTGTACACATGGCAGTTCTGTGTCCACTGCTTCCCAGGCTTGTGTGCTCTCGCACTGCCTGTAGCACTGCTGACAGCTCCCAACCTAACAGGCTCTAGCACCTCCTGGTGTTGCTTGCTGAGATTCAGACTCCTTTCCTTTACAGTTAATTTAAATTGCCATTGGGGGCCACTGACATCCTACTGAGAGACAGGTTTTCATGTAATTGAAAAGTTTGTTACTCCTCCAAGTATTGATTCTTTTGGAAACTATTCAGACAAACTTGCAGAGCCCATCTCATTTGTAATGTCAGTTGCGGGAAGCAGCAGGCTTTGGTTTAGTAACTGTTCACTGAGCTTTTTCCTCTGTGCTAGGCTCTGTGCTGCAGTAGTGGAGAAAGGGTGGGCTCAAGAGGGCAAATAAACATAGTTGCTGACTTTTCTTGCATTCTGAAACAGCTTCAACAGTTTCTTAAAAATCTTATCTACCGATGTCCAGTCTTTTTTCATTTCCCCCCTACATTTTACATTATTTTGAAACAGTTCTCCAGCACTCTATCAGTTATATGGACTTTTTCTAAAAAACACATAGTCACAATGCTCTCTTCAGTTGCCTATTAGTTGGCAGTATGTAGTATTGACACTTCCAGTCATCTTCTAAAGGTTTTTCGTTGTTCAGAACAGAATCTGACAGGCCCACTCTCTACATCCTGTGCAGCTCTTTGAACTCATAGGCTTTTCCCACCTTTTTTCACTTTCAACATTATTTGTCAAAGAGGACATATTGTTGTATAATTTCTCATGTCTGGATTTTGCAGTCTGTGTTAAGTGGGTGTCATTTCTTGTTCTCTGTGTGCCCATGTATTTCCTCTCAGTTGGGAAAGAGATGTAGAGACTGGAACCCAACTTGGCCTCTGCGGCACAACTATTTCCCAGGTGGTACTGTGCATCAGCTATTGCCTGTGTCCCAGCAGGAACTAATGGTGGTGGTGAGAGGGACAAATAAAGCTTGGGACTTGGTACAAAACTTGGTATTGGGTTTAATGTTGGGCAAGCAAGGAAGTGGATGGAGCCATGTGGATCTGCCCTCTGCTCAGCTAGAAGGTAGGAAGACTTTGTCCTGATGTATAGCTTAAGCACACACATACCTCTCTCCTTCACTCCCAGTCCTTGACTCTTCAATGTCTTCATTCATCTCCCCATCTTCCTACTTCCCAGGCTCCTGACTGCATGCAACTCCCCAGCAGCATTAAATTGTAGTGTCCCATTTCCCTCCCAGGATGAGGTCCTTGTGGTCTTAAAGATGTGAAAATTGACAAATCCGTTCACTGGTGGCTACATTGGTAATAGACTTGCCATTTATGCTTATCTTGGTATTTGTGCTTCTCAAAGTGCAGTTTCCTGTGCCACAGCACAGAAGTTCTCATACAGAATGTAGAAAGGCCTCCAAAGTCATCTTCAGCCTGTGATTACAATAAGAGCAGCCTTCTGAACATAGCGCTTAACCCTTTCTTACCTGACCTGAGCAGAGTATTCCAGAGTAAATAAGAGGATGGGCAGCTGAGGAATTTGGTTGACAGGGACTTGCAGTGATCTTCATCTACCATTTTACTGCTCTGGTCGAAAGCAGTTCCTCTCTGTGGTCTGTGATGCCCTGTGACTGGCACATCTTTTTTCAGAAGGTAGAAAGAGAATTTCCATAATAATTATGACAGTGAGGTTTGGGTTTTTTAAAAGGCTAGTTTGCCCTGTTGACTGCCCACTTACACAGCATAATGTTACATCACAATTGTTCAGGAAAAGTACAGTTTTAAAAAAGTGTCCTGTCAGCTTTGCAGTCTGACATGGGGAGTGTCAGATAGAGAGCCAGCTTGCTCTGTGACTTCCTCAAAGAGTATCATTCCTAAAATTTGAAATGTTGCACTTTATAAAATTTATTTCTGCTAAGTAATGGCAGGTGGCTTTTTTCCCAAATTGTCCTTCTTCCTCTCAGATTAATCTAGGGAACTAAAAATAAGATACAGTGATTCCAGAGAAGTGCTATGTTATCATAAGAGAACTGCTGTAGTAATACAAAAATGTTTGTTTAAGCTTACATAAAAATTTCACATTAAAAACAATTAGAAATGAAGCCAAACTTTGTAATTTAAAACTATAAACTTTGTGATTTTTAAAAAATTTTAGCACTGTTTAATAATTGTTGCATTTTGAGGTAGGAAATTCTGTTTTCTTCTAATTTCTGAAGTTGGCTGCTTCATTTTTTTTTTAATATAAGCATTTAAGGCTTTATGATGTCCTCTTAAATTGTTTAAACCTCATACTGTTACATCAGTTTTGATGTACAGTATTTTTATTATTATTTGCTATTGAGCATATTTTAAACTTCTATTAAGATTTTGCTCCTAATCCATGATATTTGAATGTCTTTTTAAATTTCCAAGGTTACTGGTTCTATGATTTTTTCATTCGATTTCTATTTGTTCTGGTGTTTTTGTTACCAGCAACACTTGTCCTGTGTTCAGATCTTATGGGCCCTGTGATCCCACTTCTTTAAGATGTTAAGTCTTGGTAAAATTATTATGCTTCCCATTTTAATATAGTCTTTTCAATTCAGAGTAAAGGAGTTCTGACCTATAAATGCCAGTATTTTTTTTCCTTCAGAATCTTGAGATATGAAAAGTTTTTTTTTTATTGCGCAGGATAATAAAAAGGTCAATTGCTTGTTGTTGTTGTTGTTCTTGTTTTTTCATGAGAGTTGTACTCATGGTCAATCTTTTATTGTCAAAATCTTGGAAGCAAGTTGATTTCTAGAGTATTAATAATTATTTCCCATCTCATTTTAACAGGACTATGCTGTGAACTGCCATGTTATCACCTGGGAGAGGATTATCAGCCATTTTGACATATTTGCATTTGGGCATTTCTGGGGCTGGGCCATGAAGGCCTTGTTGATTCGTAGTTATGGTCTCTGCTGGACAATCAGTATTACCTGGGAGCTAACTGAGGTAAGAGGAGTGTGGACAGTTTTAATGCAAGAAAAATAGTCAGTTAACAACCAGGCTACCATTCCCCTGCTCCTGTGACACAACACTATTAAAACCATCCTCTCAGAATTTTATACCTGCGGCATGTTCCTCTCTTCCTGGCATTGCTCCATATTTGTGCACCTCACCCACATTTTAGATTCAAATGTGTCGCTATTCTACCTCATGAGGTAGGGTCCCTGTCTGTATATTCCCAGACTCCAGTGCTCTTCCTTACATGTGCTGATCTTCCCAGAATTCCTCAGGAATGAGTGTGGCCCACTCTATATCCTCCAGTCCACCAGGTCTCAAGGGTCCATCTCATCCCCAAGAATCTGGGACATTCCTTAGTTTCAAGTATAACGTCACTTCCCACTCCCCCTGCATAGTTTTGTTTTCATCAAATATATGTCATGGCTTCTACTGAAGTTTCTCTTCCCTGGTAAGGGCAAGAATTAATGCTCCACACAGGTGCTGAAAGCTTAGAATGCCCTTTAGAGGTAGTGCCAGGCCCACCTGGGTAAGAACACAGCAGCAAACCAGCACATCTAGGCATCAGGCCCACTGAGAAAGGTACATTGCTCATTTTATTGTTTTACAGCCTACAAAATGCTTTCACGAAGTTTTATTTCATAGTAAATACCTTTATGTAATAATGATTATATTACTTCAGGTTTACTACTGTGGGCTTGTGTCTTCCTAGGCACTGTCTTTGTGATGTCAGACCTCCTTCAACTGGATCCTCACACCATGGAGCTGCTGTTGTGGGCACAGCTACACAGTCTTAGTTTTGCACAAAACTTCCTTAAAAGAGAATTGCTCCACCGTTGGTCTTTCTGTTCTCCCTTGTCCTTGTCCTCATCATGTCTGCCTTTTAAATCAGTCGTTCCTTTTTTCAATGACCACACTCATTTCAATATCTCTTCCTTCCAGAACCACCTTCAGATGAGTCTTTTGTCCCAGCCATGTTCCATTTATGTCAACATTTAACACACTTATTCAGCCTCCCTTATTTGCTGATTTGGAACAAATATCTGATTCTTGCTCTTGAGTTTAAGTACCTTGACTTCATTTGGTCTCACCATCTTGTACATCATAGGTCCTTAATAAGTAAAGAATCATCTTTATTATGAATCAGTGTGAGATTTTTCTACTGAGTTGTCAGTTTCCTCCATCATGACATGAAGAGCTAACCTTTCTGCTTTTACAGTTTTCTCACTATTTTACCTAAATATCCAGGAGATGCTTCTAAAATGCACAGCTTAAATGTCCAAACTGCTGATTTTGAGGATTATCGCAATGCTTTGTGGTCAGATTTGAACACTGTCCTCCTTTCCCCTTACTGGTTTTTGTCACACTGTGTAATAAGTCATTGGTAGTATTTTTCAAGAGTGGCCATCATATCTTCAAAGTTCTGTGTCAGAAAAACAACTGTTTGACTTAGAATTTGCAAACCACCCAAAATATAAAACCTAAGAACACGATTATAGACCTTTTTTTTTTTTTTTAAACTCCTTAGGAAAAGCTGAAATGTCAATAACTTTTCCTAAAATGCTGTGTGTTGATAAAAAGAAATTTTGCCTGTTACTTCATTCTCTTTTTACAACTTCCTTTTGTATTTCTCAGCTTTTCTTCATGCATCTTTTGCCTAATTTTGCTGAGTGCTGGTGGGATCAAGTCATCCTGGACATCCTCTTGTGCAACGGTGGAGGCATCTGGCTGGGCATGGTCGTTTGCCGCTTCTTAGAGATGAGGACTTACCACTGGGCAAGCTTCAAGTAAGTTGTCTTCTTTCTGGACACTGGTCACAGTTTCTCATATGTGTATTTCTATGCCTTATCAGCAAAATCTAAGTAACTCTTTGGTAAGGAATAAATTACATATTAGTAATTAAAACTCATTCATTATAAACCTGATTTCAGCCCTTCATTCAGAAAATGAATGGTTTTCTCTTTCTCACCTCAAATATTTAGATTGTCCCAGCACTCTTATGATTCTAAAATATTTCTCAAATTCATCCCTCTTTTTTTTTATCCTAATGCCTCAGCCTGCGTTCAGACTCCTATCACGCAATTAGTTCCCTACCCCTGGGAGGTGAGCTCTTCCCAGCTTGGGTGAATTGAGTGGTCTTATTAAGAATATCACATTCATCACGATATTCTCAGGTGGTGGCTCCTCATGGTCTTTGGACCAAAAGTACTTCCCAGGCCTGGCAGGTAAGGTCACTTTCTGGAGGATACCAGGATTCTGAGCTTGCACACTCCTCTGGACCTGAGTTGGATCCCTATACCAGGGGCTAAGCTGATTGATCCTTTTCTGACTTGGCTCGCTTAGTTGTAGTTAGTTGTCTGACTTTCCAGTTAAATTTGCTTGTGCCTCCATGAAGGACAGTGCATAGTTGTTCTGTTTCACAGATCCATTTGACTGTCACAGGAACCATGCCATTGATGAGAGGAAAAGTGGTAATGAAACTAATCGTTTTCATTGTATGTAAAGCATCATCTACTTATATAAAAGATGAGCATTTTCTTACATTATTCTTATCTTAACATTAAGATAGCATAAAGTACTTAGCCAGTTCCTCTTTATGGTCATTTAATTGTGCCAGTTTTCAATTTTATGAAGAAAGCTAGAAAACAGATTTTTGTGCCTTTGATTTTGTTTTGTAAATAAATATCGCAAATACATCAATTTCTAGTCCCACTTGTATATGCTAATATCTTTGTGTCCATTTAATTTTCTTTATTTTTGTATTTTGCTATTTTTGTCACATGCAAAATTGTGTCATTCTGAATTTCTATTGGATTTTTTTCCTCCTTTATTAGTGCTTTTTATAGATTAAAGATGCTAACATTTTGTCCTAAATGTAACTATTTCTATTTTATTATCTCTGCTCTAATTTTATTTGTGGCAGGTTTTCCACTTAAACTTCAAACACTTTTAACCTTTCTGTCCTGGTAAATGTTAACCTACATTAGTAACTTGTTTCATCTCTCTCAAATTTATTTTGGTATATGGTGTGAGGGGAAGATTTCACAATGATTTTGCAATTAACTAATTTTCCCCATGCTTTCATTAAATATCCTTTTTTTGACCACTGACTTGAGGACTTTTAATGTAGTTAAGGCCATGTAATGAAACAAAAATTGAGGCTATGTTGGGATTGCTCCAAGCAAGCTTTGTAAGCAGCATCTCATTAGGGCCATATATAAATCCTAAAGGTAGAGTCTGTTGTCTTCATTTCAGGGTTGATGGGCCTGAGACTTTGGTTTAGTGTTTTGCCTGAGGACAACCAGCTAGCAAGCAGCTGAGTCTGCTGTCTGGCTCCTTAAACAGTGCCATGTTTCCTATTTTCATACATTTGTGCTTCAAATTTGACTTGAAAATCACTCTTGTCAGTTTACTAAAATGTAAGCCTGATTAATAAAAAAGAAAACCCCACTCATTTGTGGGTAGGTGAAGAATGATAGATCAAACATGGTTCCCTTCCACTCTGCCCATCTCCACAAAAACAAAAGCTCTGACCTGTTTGCCCTTGTGCCTTCAACAGTGTTTCAGACATAAGGTCCTTGAAATAAAATGGTTGAATTAAAGAATCTTCACTAGTTACTGCATGCTCTTTACATTGAATATGGCATGAAGGGGCTGAACTCTGTACACAGCTCTGATGCTGACAGTTGGGTCTGCACTGGTTGCTGGTTCGCTGAGCCTCATGTCTTCATCTGTATATGTGGGACTGTTTCTATCATGGGTGACAAACATGTTTAATTGAGTGATTTCTGGGCTTAGAACTGAGAGATGTGAAAAATCATTGTCTGTCAAAACCCTACACTTACCTAAGAAAGAAATAGGGTGAAGAAATGATGTGAATGACCTCAAGAATGGTTGTTATAACTACTATGCCCCAGCTTGGAAGGGGAAGAGTCTGGACTATGTCCTGCTGCCATCATCAGTCTTCCTAGCCCAGGGCCACAGTTATCTTTAATGCTACTTAGCATTAAAGTCTCCAGTTTACAAATGCCAAGCTTCCCCTGGCTCGGTGCTCACCTGCCTTCCACATCTGCAGGTCATTCCTGAACCCCCCTAAAAATTAAGTGTGCTGCTACAACAGTGAATAGAGGCTGTTACTGGAGACAGTTCAAACAGAAAGGAATCTTTCTGTTTTGAGTATTTGTTGTAAAGTTCCAGTACTCATTTTTTTCTTGCTTTGAGATTGTTTTCCCTTTCCCTTTCTTCTCTCTTTGGATTTTCATTGGCACCATCTCTTCTCACAGGGATATCCACACCACCACTGGGAAAATCAAGAGAGCTGTACTCCAGTTCACTCCTGCTAGCTGGACCTATGTTCGATGGTTTGATCCCAAATCTTCATTTCAGAGAGTGGCTGGAGTATATCTTTTCATGATCATCTGGCAGGTACATTTTTCAGGTGCCCAGACCTGGGATTGGGGGTGGTGGACGGACAAAAACAAGATAAAAACCATCCAGGAATTCAGAATTACTGCTAGTTGAGATTGATACTTTAGATGATGTAATCTTCTGACACTAATACATAGAATAAATGAACAAAGCAAATTTATTGTGCTGAGGTTTTGTTTCTTTGGGAAGACCTTTAAAAGTACGGATCTTGGAATTTGCCAATTAAAAACGTTAGCATTCCCGATGAAAAGCTGGTGGTCAGCATCTCTCAACCAGTGAGTCAGGCAGTAGGTTGCTTTCCAGAATGATGAAAGGAACAAATGAGACATTTTCTAGCTTTCCAAAATCAGTGTTTGGTTTTTACAGTTGTGCTTCCGCTCTTCCCACTGTGGGCAGTGTGTTGACACTCAAAGAAGACTGGTCTTTGCATGCACTCCACCCCTGACCCCTGACCTTGGCGGGTTCGAGGGGGCAGCACCACTGCCTCAGGTGGCACTGGAGCTGACCTTTCTCTTTTCAGAGCTGCCATTTATTAAGGATCTACTTAGTCCCTGGCATGTTCTGGAAGAGTCGTTATGCTCTCCAGTGATATATAGTGTTTCTTCTGGTTATAAAAGAGCTTACTTTCTGCACTTGGACTTCCTGGAGACCTGGCCTGAGTTCTGTGAGGCTGCATGTCACTCTGTGGCATGTGTTTGTTCTCGTGGTTTCTATTGCTGTCAAAGCATCTCCTCCTACAGTCGCAGATCACACCTGTGACCAAGTTACAGTCACACAAACCTGGATACTTGACAAATAGCTGATGCCCACAGCTGCCCCTCCTACCACACCAGCAACTCCCTCTGCACCCCCAACTGGTTGGTGCCCATATTGTAATGGTAGTTACCTAGTTTGAATAGTTGGAAGTCCCCAGATATTTCTGAAAATGCTTTGAACATTTTTTTTTGCTGTAAAATGTTCATTTAAGGAATCTATGCTTGTGACTTAGCATGAAGGAACAGACTGACTAATGCCGCCTCCTTTTTCAGCTGACTGAGTTGAATACCTTCTTCTTGAAGCATATCTTTGTGTTCCAAGCCAGTCATCCACTAAGCTGGTGCAGGATTCTCTTTATTGGAGGCATCACGGCTCCCACAGTGAGGTAACTGTGCACCCAGCCTGTCCTCGAGCACATTCTCCTGCTTCATGTTCTCGTTAACATAAAGGAATGTCTGTCAACTAGCACATCTTCCATGCGCACGTCATTTTAAAGAATTGTACATCTAAAATATGAAGTAAATATTTTATTCCCTGAACTCGGTGACAGGATAAGAACAAACAGCATACTGTTATTTTCAAACTACTTTACAGTCTTCACTGTTACTATTTTTCATCCTGTGATAACCCATTTCAGAAAGAATGATGTGATAAATTTTTTAAAATGAAATTATAGGAAAATACAAGCTTTAATAGAGTGGGTCTGAAGTCATAAGTGGTGGTGTTTTTTAAATGAGACTTTATTAGCTTTTTTTGAGCCAATTGAATTCATTTCCTTTTATTTAAAATTTTTTTTCTAGTCATCCTTACGGTTATGATTTATTAAAGTAAAAGGATAGAAAACAAAATCAACGATGGAGAAAGACTTGGGGGGCATTTTCCAGACGGAACCAGGCACAGACTACTAGAAGTCTTCCCAGTGATCATTTCCTTTTAAAAAGTCCCTTCCTGCTGTCCATCAGGACTGAGCTTCTACGATCATTAGCCTTGATATTTGTGCTGGGATTCTAATGTGTTCTGTCGGGCCTCAGAGACAAGGCATGTTCAGAGACCATCCCTCACACTGACTGATCCCAGCGACCTGGCAAGAAAAACATCGTTTTTATTGCTTAGAAATAGAATTTGAGTTTTAAAAGTAATAGGGGTTTCCAGCACTGACCAATGCCAATTGGCAGCAATACCAAAGATCTCTGCCCAATTGATAGGAATATAAACAGAACATTTAAAAGGGTTAGCTTTTCAGAAGCTGTAGGATAGCTTAATTCATCATTGTTTATGAACTTGCAAAACAATCAAGGCAAGGACCTCAACTTGTCAAGGGGATTCAGTATTCTTGGTCAGATGAACCCAGCATCTCAGCTACTCTCTTCTTTTCCTTAATCATTACAAATATATGCTTATGTACATATTCCCAGATCAGACAAACCAAGTGAGACACAGCTGAGTCCTTTGGAATTAAGGCCCACAATTCCTTCTCCTTTTTATCATGAACCAAATAGGAACATAACAGTTGGGATGCAGTCTGCCCTTTGACACTTCACAGTTCAGGGTCTTTTGAACTAGTAGCCTCATATGTGCTGTTCCCCCTCCCTCATCTAAAATTTAATTTTGAGGCTCACAATTATCTTCAGAAAAGGTGAGCAGCAGCTCATTCAGAAAATTAGGAGCAACTGGGGGAAAAATTGGCTTTTTATAAAGCATAATAGCCTATCACATCTGATGTATCATGAAATTTCAGTGTGTTCAAACATTTCAAAGCAAAACTAAAACAAATGTTAACTTTCTGAGAGCACCTCAGCGTTTTTCGCTAAACCCTGTGGATTTCCACATGCTCCTTATTTAAAAATCAGCCCCTTGTGTTTTTTTGTGGTGCTAAGACACCACAGACTATTTAGAAAGACAGAATGACAAGCTTTTAGAAAGATGGGAGAGCTCTCTGGGGTGAAGGCGGGCATCCCAGGCAGCACAAGCCAAGGTCTGAGAGCAGAGTGCTCTGGGATACATCACGCTCACTGTATCCATTTTCTCCCTTTTTGAGTTGACTACTCTCCTTTGAGAAGATGTTTGAGTGAACATTCTTTTAACCTGATAAGAACAAGTACAGTATAAGGGGTTGGATCTAATTAGAGGATAAAGTCAATATACTGTGAAGACAAATTAGGTAATGAAAATCTCAAGTTAAAGATAACCCTGAATTCCTTATAAGTAGAATTTTGTACTCAGGCCTTTGGGGTGAGGAGGCAGGAGTCCTTGAATGAGCAGTCTCTCAGACTGAAGTTGAAGGCACAGTTTTTGTGCACATTTTCTTTGTCTTTTTATCCTGGCATTCACCAAATCCTCAAATGATTCTGACCCCCAGAGGTGATGAGTTCCTGGTTCAGACGCTAACTCTGGATGGATGGATTTTGTTTTGGGCAAGTCACAAGATTCTTAATCTGTGCTTAATCTGTTCTATATATCAGCCACTTGCCTCATATGTGGCTTAGAAAAGATGATCAGTCTGCGCTGAAATGTGCTGAACATGAAAAATGCACATTTGAGTTTCAAAGACTCAATATTCAAATACTTCGTCGTAATGTTTCCAATGTATAGGAAAGATGAAATTTTTCTGGTCCTCTTTACTTCTTTTAAAAGAACTACTGGAAATTTTCAGATTGCTTCTGTGGCCTATAATACTGCTAACAGACGAGTACTTCACCTCCACTTTATTGCCCCTTTTGTCTTAGGCTGTCAGTAACATTCAGAGTCGTTGGTGTTCAGTGAAGAGAGAAAACTAGGGGGTTAGTTTGTGACATCCCAAAAATGTCTACACACAGGTGATCAGAAAGCGTCATTTTCTTCAACATGCTTCCATTATCAGTGAGGAAGGGAAAAAACCACCCTACCAGAAGTGGAGCATGCAGCATTGCTCAAGGACCTGCTTGTGTTGTGTTGTTTCACTTGAAGCGCCATTTCCAAGAACCTATCAGTGATGTTAAGTGATGCCTAAACTGTATTTCTTGCCAGGGTATGGTCTTCATCCTGGAGAGAACCCAGTGTGGAGAAGACACTGCCTGTCTTCTCCACAGATAGTACAAGTGACCCTCTGTGTCACCACAGAGACTGTAGCCTCTCCTGGAATTGCTTTGGACCAAGACTGTCAGAGCCAAGAGTCCGGCTATTAAAATATGGTCCCCTCATATCACCCAGCCTCACACTTTCTCAGGAACATTTCAGAGGGTTCCAACCAGCTTCCTCATCCCGTAGACCAGGCAGCTTGAGTACATGGAACAAAACGGGATTTTTTTTTTATATCCACTCTCTCAAAGTGATTTAATTTTATGTTGATATATTGGTCTTCCAGGGTTCTCAGTGAATTCTACCTTTTTCTTCCAGACAATACTATGCTTACCTCACCGATACGCAGTGCAAACGTGTGGGAACACAGTGCTGGGTGTTTGGGTATGTAATCTTTTGGTGGGGAAGTTTAAAAAGTACTTAAGGCTCTAAATTTCTTCGGTTATTTCTTGGCCCAATGATAAGTGCCTTTTCATCCAATTTTCCTATGAAGGCAGGTGAACATGATGCACTGATCTTTTATATATACCTTTTATTTCTAACATTCCCTTTTCTGATTTACGTTTAGAATTGTTATTTGGAAATTAGAGAAAGGATACAGAAACTGCTCTCTAAAAAAATGTTAAGTCAAAAAATACTTCATACACTGAACTCAGTGCCCTTTTATTAAATAAACCAGAAAAAGGTTGTTTGAATTCTAGCATGAGTTTGGGACATGACCTTGTGATGAGCTTACCCACTCTTCATGTTACTTTTCCATCCAATGACCCCTTCAAAAGGGATGTAAGTTTATATATATCATAAAGAAAATGACCACATAGCCACATGGTCATAATTGTCTTGCTACAGATACAAAATGTCTGCATATTAATTTGCCATAATTTAAAAGGTTTCATAGAGCCTGTAGGTTATCTAGTGTAACCCTCTGGTGTTAATCATGACCCTCGTCAGTATCCCAGTTAAGCAATTTAAACCTCATCAATAATTTACCTTCCCCTGTGGCGACCAGCATTTCAAAGACATCCAGCAAATCTGTTCTTGAAGTTTATCCTGTAGGTGGCTTGGATACTATTTGGTCTGGTTTCTGAATTGACTGCAACTATATAAAGAAAATTTAATGAAACTTCCTAATGGGAAAAAAAATGATAACTTCCAACTTATTTTTAAAGATTTTTTTTTGCATAAAAATGTTCATGCTAATAAAACTCAGAAAAGAAACTAAAGGTCATTCAAAGATGTCTTTCCTTGCAAACATTTCTCCCTGTGCATACACTCAGATTCTGAGGGGTCTGCTCAAGTTAGACTTAGGTAAATCTCTCCTACTCTCCTCCAGTAAAGTCAAGGACCATTGTCATTTGTTTCTTATAAATTCTATGATGTAAGCTGATTTTCTTCCCCACAGTAATCCCAAGTTCAGGTGTGATCAGATGGATTAGATCCCCAGGATTTAGTGATCTAATGGGAGAGAGCATTTACACACCTGTGTGGTTCCCACACTGACCTAGGAAAGGAGGGAGGTGGGCTTTTTTTTCTTACTGTCTTGTCCAAGAAGGAAGCGATCTCTCCACCATTTGAGTTCTTCTATCATTTACATGCTCTTTCAATGCATTTCCCTCCCTCACATTTAAAGGTCCTTGGCAAAGACTGTACTGGCAATGGATAATTTTCCACCAAACAGTATCTGTTTACCTGTTGAGGAGGAGATACGAATCAGAGAGCAGGGTAGTGTTACAGTGCCATTTCTTTCTAATCAGACAGCCAAAAATGATAATCCCAGCGGTGGGAGAAATGACAACATTAAACTAGGCTGAGGAGTGGTAGCGCACCCTGTGCCAACGTTCCGCCTGATTGAAAAGTGATAAAAGAAAATGCAAAGGAGAGAGATCATTTGACTTATTCAGTGTGCTTTATTGAGATGTGAGAATTCCCAGATTAGTGATACCAAGATTAATGAATCTTGAGAACTAGTGGTTCATGCTGAAAAATAACAAATCCCTTTTCATAAATCACACACAGCAGATCTGCCTGGGCGGGTACTAGAACTCTGCCAGACTGATACTGTCAGCAGGAGGTAGTGAAACAGGAGTGCATTTCAGGTTCTGCTGAGTGTTTGCTCCTGGGAAGCCCCCCAACCTGGCTCCATGCTTCCTCTGGTCTCCCTGATGCCCTCATTCTGTCTTTACTTCCTCTCCTATCGAAACAGCAATCCCTTGATTGTGTGATTTCCTTGAAAAAGTAGTGGCTGCTTTACAGCTTTCTCTTCATCGATTTCAGGCTTCTGGGGCCTTAGCGAGGTGTGGAGATGTGAGAGAACAGAAAAGGAGGGTTCTGTGCAGTGACACTCGAATTTTGCCTTTGGAGAGGTGAAAGGTCAAGACCACGAGACAATCCCACACCTTCTCTCAAAGAGGGCACTTTTCTCTCGTGTCAGTATTATTACCCTCAAAAAGTTTGTATTAATTACCTGCCACTGTAACTAAACACTAACTTGCAGATGCACCATCGATCTGAGCTTTTAAGCTTTTTGTACTTGAACGTGCGTGCTGTGCACAGCCGAGACAGAACTTCCAGTGAGGGAATGATGGCCCCACCAGGGAGAAAGCTGCAGCCTGAAAAAGTTGGCACCTTCTCTATTTAGAAAGTCACATTATGCTACTTTGGCTCTGTGGTAGAACTGAGGCCAGACCCATGTGGACACATTCCTTGGCTGTGCACTTAAGGTCATCTTCATCTTCTCTCCATTCCAACCTTTGGGTTATAAACAAGAACCAGCAAGTTCCTAAAGAAAGGACACATTATCACTTGGCCCTAGACAGAAGCATCCAAGCTTTGACCATTATAGAAGTGAAGGTAGGGGACACAGGCTGTTGCTTAAAGGACTCATGTCACTGTTGGGTGTAATGCACCCCAGTTCTTGCCACCTCCCACATATCCACAGCTACTTGCCAGTTTTTTCCCTGAGGGAGAAGCTGCTCTATCCCTGTATCCCTGTTTTTGTCTTCTTCCGTTGGTTCTCATTTTAACAAAATTATCAGATTAAAATGATTATTGAATCATGGAAAACAACTGTTTTATGCCTACTAGGTTCTCTTCTCCCTCAGCCTACTAGGTTCTCCTGGGTCGGCCCTCAACACCCATTTTTTATGACCTCAACTGTGTCCCTTCCCCTTATTCCTGGGCCCCACCCCACACATCCCCACCCCTGTCTTTGCTCAATAGTCACCTCACTGGGATGGCAACAGGCATGGACACACTTAGCTACAATTCCCATCATGCAGAGCCAAAATATACCTTGAAGTTGCCAACTGAAAAGCATTGGTCTTTAGAACAAATTGCTGGTCATTATGAAGTCAGCTGAGTGGGTCCTGACTGGAATTTTCTTAGAATGAGATTGAAAAATAGCAAAGAGGACTACCAAATGTTGCAACTTTTTCAATGTTTGTGTTTATGTGTGTGCACTGAGTCTGATTCCCTCTGATGCTTGTGCCCTTATTCTGTATTAACAAGGTTAGAGGCACATCAGCATTTGAGTTGCCTGAGGTACTTTTTCTTGGGGGGAGGCAATTAAATGTGTTAGCTCCCTCAGACTTCCCAGCTTCCCTTCTCTGTAGACTCTGCTCTCTGGAAACAGGAACAAAATGATGCAACTTTCATGACTTTATGCTACAGTGTTACTTCAAATAAGAAAATAAAGATGATGCTAATAGAGATCCCAGGGTAAGCACCCATGAAAAATGTGCTTCTTGTCCCGGCCTCAGGTCACAAGTTTAGACTTAGCTCTAGGCTGTTGGTCACCGTGCTTTTGAAAGGCGACTGGGTGAACCTGAATATATAGAAAGTGCTCACAGTAAACTCCCAGGTGTTCTAACTAACTGAAGGGCAGATAGGCCCTTATTCCTGGGCTAAAAGTTTCTGTTGTGACTCTTTAAGAAGCCCCAGCTGAAGGTTAGATAATCCTTTCATGTCCCTCATAGACAGCCTCCCCCCTCATGGGGCATCTGGAAGGAGCCAAGACGTAGCTGTCACCTAGCTGTCAGCTCCCAGGCTAGGTCTCAGGAGGACTGAGAACCTTAGTTAAAACCATGCTTTTTCATACTCATCATCCTTTGTTTGGGGGAAAGACAGGCTTTAAAGATTCAGCCAGCCATTCCTAAACCTAATTTGGTTTGAAGCTCTGAGGAAAGCCACAATCAAATTCACTGAAGATCTGTTAAGGAAGATTTATCTGTTTTACTGAAGTGTGGGTCCAGTTCTGCATGTTTAATTGTTTAGAGCCAGCCATAGACCTGACAGTAGCGCCGACACCTCCCCGTGTCTGTCCTTGCTAGGGCGCCCATCTCGCACAGTCCCCTGCTGTCCAGATTCCACCTGAGCAGGGAACACCTGAGGCAGGGTTGTCTGAATGCAGCCTTCTTAGGTAGCTTTATGGATCACATGACCAGCCACCCCCACCTCACAGCCATCCCCTCACATGTTCTTGCCTTTAAGCTCTGAACCTTTGTAGAGGTCTGATTTTTATATTTATAAGTGAAAATGTAGAACACAGCTTGGCTTTTCTCCCGTTTTAATTAGTGGTTAAAATGTACTCTAAAAATAGAGCGTCTTTTTTAAATTGCTTACAAATCAAGGGAAGGTCAGGTGTTTTAAGTTGTCAGTGAAAACAGAGGATGTTGAATCAGAAATCTTTAGGATTCCTAAGCAATCCTAAGGCTTCAATTATTGGAAGACCCCAGTTAGTCTTGGGCAACTGGAGGGCAGGGACAGAAGGCGACAGGCTTCAACCTGAGACCAGCCTCCCAACAGTTGGAGAGGCTAAGTGGTGGAATAAGCCACCTACGGAGGTAGTCGGCTCCCCTTGCTGAGAAGGCTTTCACAGAGACGCAGCCATCCCTCCTGATGGTCACGGAGGTTCCGAGTTAGATGCCACCAGGTGTCCTCAGATATTAAAATGTACGATATGAGATTTGTGGTTTGGGAAGATGTAAGAACTATTTGATTTTTTTAGAGAGAGCTGGAAGAATGAGCAGGCAGAGGATTTTTAGGGTAATGAAAATACTCTATGATCCTATAATGGTGGGTACGTGTGCCCAAACCCATAAAATATATACCACAGACTTTGGGAGATAATGGTGTTTTAACATGGGTACATCAATTGAAACAAACGTACTACTCTAGTGGCAGGGAGATTGTACATGAGGGGAGCATTGGGTCTGTATCCTATCCTCTCAATTTTGCTGTGAACCTGAAACTGCCTAAAAGAAATATCTTAAGGCAGCTCTCCTCCTTGGTATAACTATGGAGGGGTCTGTTTTTTTCTCCTTTTCCTAATAAACCTACTCTTTTAAGATATAAAAATAAATCTTTAGTTTTAATGAAAAGAGTAAAAATTAGGCTATACTATTTCCGAAGAAAATAAAGGTGTCTGAAACAATATTTTACGGGGGACTGGCTCTTAGTTTTGGGGACAGAAACCTTGTGACCAATTAAACTTTTTGATGGAATAATGCACATTTTTTGTGTGTAGTAATGCATATTTCTGTCAATATATGTGCTCCAGAATGATAAATTAATATTGAATCTCTTGTTTTCTGATAGGGTCATTGGCTTCCTGGAAGCTATTGTCTGCATAAAATTCGGACAAGATCTCTTCTCTAAAACCCAAATACTCTATGTTGTGCTTTGGCTTCTTTGCGTGGTAAGTAATTACCAAAAATGTCTCTGAAGTCAAGACTAAAACAAAGACCCATACTGCGTCCTGAAGAAATCACCTTGGCCGCTTCTGGTCTAATGCTCTCAGCAGATGCAACATACTTGTGTTGATGAATTTGTCAACCTGTGCTCAGAATTTCAGGCCTGTCCTGAAGGGATAAGGCTAATTATAGAGCCCTGGAACCTATGTGTTACTATATGAGGGTATATGTACAAAATGACTGATTGTGGTTTATCTGATGTGATAAACCACACAGATACACCACACAATGTGAGATCTTTTTGAAGGTGAGTAAACCACAGAGGTTCGAAAGTCAGGCCTCTGCAGGATGAACGTCTTGCCTGGAATTGAGCTCTGGGGCCTCCAGCGCCACTGTCCTGCAACTTTTCCCTCCTTTTCAGTGAAGTAGATCTTACCCAGCATTTTGTGGCTACCCCTCTACATTTCATTACTATGGAGAAAAGTCTTATTTTACACTTCAGCTTAACATCCTTTGCTTTAACTTACTGGGGCTAGAGATTTACCTAGGGCACTTTTATCTTCATAGGAAATTTCAAAAATATTTGAAAGTAGCTAGACCAGATGACCACTTATGTGCCCGTTAGTTTCAGCAGCTATCAGTATGTAGCCATTTCTTTGTAATCCCTACTCACTGTCTTAACCCTAACTTGTTTTTAAGCTGTTCCATACCCTGACTTGTTTTTAAGCTGATCCATCTTTAGTATTTCAGGCTGTCTCTCTCCAAGAATGATTTTTGATCGTTAAATACAAGCACCATTCAGTTGTCACAACTGAAAAAGATCTAACATTAATTCCTTAATACTATCAAATGCCTAATCAATGTCCATAATAATATTTTCTTCAATTTTACACTTTTTAATTGAAATCCACATTCACTCATTGCAGTAGGCTCACATGCCTTTTAACCTTCTTCAGCTGTAGTTCCTCCACTCCCACCCACCCCCACACTTACTCTCCTTTGCAATTTATGGAAGAAACCAATTCTTTCATCCTATAGATTTTCCCACAGTCTGGATTTTGCTGATTCCATTCTATACTGGAACTTAACAGCTTTATTTGTCCTATGTATTTTCTGTAAATCGGTAACCAAACCAGAGGCTTCATCAGATTAGGTCTATTTTTCCCCCTTTGGCAAGACTGAACTGTATTTAAAGTGTTTTTATGGCGTTTCATAGTGTCTATTTTTAGGGTTACTTGTTAGACATCCTGACAGGGCCAGGGCACGTCTGAGCCTATTCTGCCCTGTTTTATCTTAAACAATAAAGAGGAAATAATGATCTCTTTTGTGTTTTAACCCCAGAATTAAGGCTTGAAGGTATATTTTACATCCCAATGAGGTGAGATAAAAGGACCATTTAAGAGAGTGTGTCATGTGCCTGGAGAATTCAACTATGTGCTTCTCAGATTTCCCAGAGACCTCCTGCCTGAGGGCCACAGAGAGGCTGAGACAGGCGTGGGCCAAGGGTGCCCACTTCTCACCATGGCCCAACACATGTGCCTATGCTTAGCTCTCCCTGGGGCCTCGGTGTTCAGAAAGGTCCTCTCAGACTCTGTAGAACTATGGGGTATACAGTGATGTAAGAAAGACGTATATATAGTCAGTAAAAAAGGGAGAAAAAAGAAATTACAGATACAGTAGCTTTTATGTAAGTAATCAGCCACAGAAATACATGCTAAGTATCTATTCAATTTTGACCCATTTTCCCCAGAGAGCCATCTCATCAGACCAAGTTGTTTTACAATAAATACTATGCCGATACTTATCATCTAAAAATAATCCCGGCACGTTCTCTGGTCCACCATCCTGCAGGAACCCCAGTCTCTAATTCTGTTTTAGCATACCCTGTATTCTGTCGGTGGTTTTTGACTTGCCTTTGTGGCTGTGACATTGCATCACTGAGGACATGAGCCACTTCATGCTCCCTTGGATCTCTACTTCACTTAGCCTGGTCCCCCCTAAGCATTTGAGTACTCATAGAGCTGCCCCTGGAGCTGGGCCCACACAGCTACATGGGGGAAACCATCAAGTTGATGAACACATTCTGTGTGCTAGGCCCACTTCTAAGCCCTGGCCACAAATTGTATTTTGATTTTCACAAGAGATTCACTAACCTGCCAAGAGTCACACAGTAGGTGGCACAGTCAGGCTTCAAACCCAGATAGTCTGCTAGAGAATTCCTGTTCCCCTCTGAGAGTCTCCAATTACAGATAGGAATTAGCCATGTAAATGACTTAATACCTGAGAAATATGAGGCAGGCTGCACATGCCCTTAGAGCTAAAGGAGCATTAGTGCCCCAGACCAGCAGGGGAGAGAGTAGCTGGGAAGGGCTTCCTAGAGGCGTGCAGGACCTTAAAGGATTGCCATGAATAGGTTCCATCACTCAAGCAGACCTGCTAACACCTAGAAGGCTGCTTCCTCCCTGTCATTCTTCACATCAGCAGATTACCTGTTGCTGTTCAGCTTGTAGCCCAACTTCTTACCCTTCCATTTCTACCCACCTGTCTCATCTGTTTTCACTCCTATTTTTCCTTTGTGTCCATTCTGTCTGCCCATGCCAGAGTAGTTTTTCCAAAATTCATATCTTTATCTCTTCCTCCAGCTTAGAAATCATTCCCTATTGATGGGGCCTTAAAGAGGGTTCAGTAATAAGCCATTTTCCTCCACCCATATTCAAAAGAACTGATAGATAGTGTGGAAGGATGTGGAAATCAGAACAGCATCTTTGCTACTGAGACTCAACCTTTTACATTTTGCATTTTGATTTTGACACTTTGCAGTAAGGCGCTTTATTATCCCTCTTGTAGAAATAGAATTCCTCTTTTATAAAGGAATAAATAAGCTTTAGATGCTTAGCAACAAAGGGGCTTCCCAATAGTACCAGAATTGGACACACTTATCTCCAGCCCTAGGAAGCAGGCCTCACACCAGGAGAAGACAGCAGTGCCTGAACTCACATTTCTCAACCTTGAGACAGCTCTTTCCTGAGGCCTGAGGAACGATGGTGTAAGCAGTATTACTACAGGGGAGCTCCCTCTCTATAGCAAGAATTATCAAGAAGGGAAAAGGATTTCCACCACAAAACCTACCAGTGGAAATGGGAAATCTTGCCTTCATGACCCATCCTCTTCCTGACACCAATTGTAGTGCAGGCAGTCAGTCAGCCTGGGTAGGTTCTTTCTTGGTTCTCGAAGATAATACAGAAACACCAGGAAGGGCAACTCTGGGGCTGAGACCAGGACCAAGGGAGCTGGGGTGGCAGGCAAGCCCCCCAGCCCCTCAGGAATCCTCACGCTTTTTCTCTGCTTTTTCTCTGGCCTCGTTCTCTCTCTTTGTGTGCTCTTCCAGCCCAGGTGACACCACCCTTTTATCTTCTCCCTCCCAGTCCCAGGTGAGCCACTCACACATGCGCACACCCATTTGGCCCAGGCAAGTGCAACATGGGGAGGGCTCAGTACCACAGGTGCTGGTCATAGAGACTAATGGAGGAAAAAGCCCAACCAGCTCTTTTACCCTATACTTGCCTTTGTGATCAAGATGGTCATTATCTAGACCATTTATCATGCCACCTATTGTGCCCTATATGCAGACTACACCAGCTACTTGTAGTTGCCTCAGCAAACATCCTTCCAAATGTTTCCTGCTTTCACCCATGATGCTTTGCCTGATCTGAATATTCTTCCCTGCCTTTCTACCTCCTGAATCCTTGTGGCCTAAGACCAAACTTAGTTCATGCCCTCCATGAAATGTGCCCTAGGGCATATTTCAGGGTAGCCTGGGTGATTTCCTCCTGGAGGACCAGTCACCTTTCATCACAGTTCCTAGAGTGTCAACCCTAGTGGCTGCATCCTATGTTCATAACTTGTCTCTTCAACATCTCATTTCTTGTTCTCAAAGAGCAGTTTTTCATTGTTCTTTGTCCCCACTGACTAGCACATTGCCTGGTGAATAGAAAATCTCAGTAAATGCATGAAGAATAAAGGAATTTGTTCAGGAGAATCAGGCCAGCTGAAAGGCAAGCACATGCAGACAGCACATGCCCTGTGTCTCAGGAAGATGGCAGCCTGTTTG